>JARFOC010058859.1:0-18481 GCA_031763485.1 Osmoderma eremita | reverse complement strand
TGGCTCCTCAGCCTCCTTATTCACCTGACTTGAGTCCTTGTGACTTTTTCCTCTTCCCAAGATTGAAAATTCATCTGCAGGGACATCATTTTGGAGCACTCGAAAACATTCAAACGGCTGTAGCTGTAGGCTAAAGGCGATTCCAATATCCGAGTACTGCTATGAGGAATGGAAGCGCCGTCTCCAACGCTGTGTGGCTTCCCAAGGGAGTTATTTTGAGGGAGACAACGTTCAATTGTAGTTATATTCAAATAAAAATATAAAAAAAACATCAGTTTCATTACTTAATTTACATACCTCGTATGTTCTTCATGTTGGATTCTGAGTACCGCCAAATTTGTCTTTTTTTCGACATCCTCAACGTAAATGTATTTTTTTTTAAATTAAAGTTTGGGTAAATGGTATAAAAAGAATCCCGGCTCCATATATTTTTGCAAAGATAGATTGAAACGTATTTATGTATATTGTTTGCATACAAAAAAAAATATTTCCAAACCTTGCCCATCTCAGAGAAAGAAACAGCCATCTTTGTCACAAGAACATTTGCACATACGCAAACTTTAAATATTTGCTAAAGGCTATGCTGAGTTTTACAAAATGAACTCTTGTTGTGGGCGAAATATATCACAATTTGGAGAATTTTTGAAATTCTTTATGAGAAAAAGGAAGAAGCACCAACGTCGCAGATGAATCATCTTTTCGAAGAGTTATGCGATAAGTTTGATATAAAAGACAATGCAGACATAAAAAATCTTCACAGTAGAGCTCGAAAAATATGCTGCAAAATTTTTGATAAATTTGACGCTTTTGGAAGGACAATGCATTGTGGGTATAATGGGAGATGGGCCTACTCCCTGCACAAGCACAACCCTGGCAGGCTTTCACTCCATCATCGTCAATTTATAGATAGTAGTGACCGTTCTAAAACAAGAAAAACTGTGGCCATCCGGACATCCGCGACAACTTCTGAATTAAATTACGCAGTGCAGATGAAAATACGTTCTGAAGGACAAGCAGATGTGGCGAAGCTAATGTGGGAGGCAAGAATGACTACGCCACGTAGAGCCTCTAAAATAAGAAAGGCATGGTTATTTTCAAAAACAGAACCAATACTCTGAAAAGACTAAACTCTCTGTCTGATAATTCGGGAAAAATTAACTGTGCAGCTGTTAAGATCACAAGCGAGGGAAAGAAATGACAATTCTATCCAAGATACCAAAAGGTTACGAAGGTCAGAAAAGATACTATCCAAGCAATATAAAAATAAGTGACGTTACTGTGGACGTGGAATTGCAGAATTTAATAAATCACATCCTGATTTCTTCTACAAACAGAGGAGTGTAAGAGTGCTATGACAAAAATTAATAAAGTTCAAATGCAAGATATTGTAATTTTTGAGTCTGAGATCGATTATTACGATAAAAAATTTTTTTGGTACTTCACTTGCGCCGGCAAATATACTGTGGCTCAAAGCAAAGAATTATATGGCAAAACGAACAGTCCTCCTCTAGAAGAATACTCGGATATTATTCGAGAGGAGAAACAATATATTGATAAGAAAATTTCTCTTTTAGAGCACACGAGAATTTTGACTGCGTCTTTGCGATTCCCTAACAATGTGGGATGTTAGGAATACGAGGTGTGTAAATTAAGTAATGAGACTGATATTTTTTAAATATTTTTATTTGAATATGATTACAATTGAACGTTGTCTCCTTCAAAATAACTCCATTGAGAAGCCCAACCCGGCGTTGGAGACGGTTCTTCCATTCCTCATAGCAGTGCTGGAACTCGGATATTGAAATGGCCTTTAGCTGGTCGGTTACAGCCGTTTGAATGTTTTCGAGTGTCCCTTCACATGAATTTTCAATCTTGGGGGGAGAAGAAAGTCACAAGTACTCAAGTCAGGTGAATAAGGAGGCTGAGGAGCCACAGAAATATTTTTACTGGCCAAAAAACCGTTTATGGAAATTGCTGTGTGACAAGGCGCATTGTCATGATGCAGGATCGTTCTTGATGTTTGGTCTCACACGCATGACGCATTTTCGGAGTCTTTCGAGAACCTCTCGCTAAAAATGTTCATTAACTGTCTGACCTTGAGGAACGAACTTTTTGTGAACGATTCCCTGGCTATCAAAGAAACAAATCAGCACGCTTTTATCTTGGATTTGCTCATTCTTGCTTTCTTGGGCTTTGGAGTGCCTGAAGTGTGCCATTCCATGTTCTGGCGTTTTGTTTCTGGGTCATACTCGAACACCCAACTCTCATCACACGTTCCAGAAAATTCCAGAATTTGACTTCCAGGTACTCATTTTTACAGCCTGAGTCGAGCCGTGGCCGAAAAAACGCCATCGATGTTATTGGCACGGCGGGGAATCGAACCCGGGACTTTCAATTTAGTAGTCTAGTAACCAACCCACTAGACCACTACGGCACCCATTCCCAATTCATTGGTCAAAACTTGATGAACGGAGGTGTGAGACAAATTCAACTGTTCCCCGATCATTCTGACCGTCAACCGACGATCTCAACGCACAAAATCGCGGATTTGCGATCGGTTCTTGCAGTTGAAGGTCTTCCGTTGCGTGGCTCATCTCCCGTCGACTCTCCTTCTTTTGAAAATGCCTTAAACCACCGAAAAATCTGAGCTTTTGGCAAAACACTGTCTCCGTAGGCCTACTGAAGTTTGCAAAAGTTTCTGTTGCACTTTGCCCAAGTCTGAAGCAAAACCTGATAGCACACCGTTGCTGGAAATTAATGTTTATCATTTGTAGAACGCACTACGAAAACCGGGTTCACGGAAAAAAGGACAACGGACAACCAAATGACTTGATCGAGTTCAAGCTTGCACTGAACGCGTATTACAATGTCCATTTGTCCCCCTCCATGTCCCGTGTTTCCCGTGCTGCCATATCAAACGACGTTGTCAGTCTCATTACTTAATTTACACACCTCGTAGTTTATTAAAAAATAGATCTACTTAGCTGACGGTGGCAACAAGCACGCCTGTGTAATAATGAATACAAAAATTTTAAATTTACTTTCTTTTTATTTTCACCAGCATGGAAAACATTGGTCACAATTAATTTTTTGTAATGATAACGAAACACTCGAGTCAATAGAATTTTTACTAAAATATTATGACAACATAAAGAAGGACATCAACTTTTAGAGATGTTTAGCGGTGGTACATAATTTTAGATATCTGTAATTATATCTTTTTAATCACTTTTTTGTTCACAACTGCACACCAAACACAAGCAAACGCTAATGTGGACTATAAAAATATTATAGTTGTAGTATTTAAATATCTTTATAAAAATGAAACACGCAATATACAAAAATAATACAAAGAAAAAAACGTTTACGCGAAGAACAGTGCCAATTAGAACAAGGAAAACTACATCAACAAGTTACATATTTAACTTTAAAGCGGCAGGGAAAAGTATGCTGTTGAATATTTTGTAAATGACTGAATAAATTTTTACTGCACACTTGATTATGTAAATGTGTGGTAAACTTTGTTCTGCTGACTATTACTTACTAACAAATCAAAAGCTATAAAATTAGGTATTACCTTTCATTCGCTTTAATGCAGTAGGTATGTACTAGTTCCGTGAAATGAAAATATTAACATAAATGCGATACCAAAACGAATTAAAACAAATTCCAAAGAAGAATTAAATATTTGGAACTATTCGCATTTGCACTTCGCTAATCTAAATACAGATGGAGCACATGACTACAGCATGAGGTACGTTGCGGGGGGGCTATGGTTATTTAACGAACACTAGGATTTATTTTGAATGCCTGTTCTACCAACAAAGAGATTAGAGAGGTTAATGATTCAATACCTAGTAAAGTTACGAAAATAAGCACATATGGGAGCGTGAATAAATATTAGTGTAGGTAATTTTATGGATGTATGCATTTCATTTTGCAGCTATAGTAATAAGTTGAAACGAGGCAAAATGTAATTATAAAAACCAAATTTTGGTATTAACTAAAATGCTTATGCGTGTATGAGTTAATAATCAATTGACATTGGTCAATTCAGAATAATTATTATCAAGCGTTTTAAGCAGATTATTTATTTGTTCGCTATTCTGTTCGGTGGTTACATTGATTATTTATAAGTTTGCAATAACGCAGACAATAATTCTAATACAGATTTAAGTATCTTTATTCCTCAGCAAAGTAAAGACAATATCAATCGGATCACTCCCTACCTCACAATAAATTGATTCACTGTTTCGGAATGCCTGGATTCCCACTGTTAACCGTATGACCAAAGGGATATCCACATATTCCCGAAACACTTGCCCAAATTAATCAATTTATTGTCAGGGGAGGAGTTCAAAAGATGAAGTATATAAAAAATATATTTGAAAAATATTTTTAAAATATATATTTTTTATATACTTCATCTTTTGAACGCTATTGGCAGAAATCTTCTTTTTTTGAAGTGAGGAGTGCTCAATATATTGTGTTTATCGGCATATAGTTAAAAATAATATACAGTGTGGAAATTAAGTAACGCATACATTCAGTAATTCCGTTGAAAAAATCAGGAAGGCGTATAGCGATTTTAACTTCAGCAAATATTGTCAGCTTATTTTCAGTTTCTTATGTAATTTGTTTTTCATGTTATGACGTCAGTAACTTTTTCTTTTAATGACAACTTACATTTTTTATGATTAATTTTGGTAGAACTTTTTATTTCGTTTTCAACGGTATAAAATTTTCATGTTATATTTGAATAAATCGAGAAAACAGTTTTAAAGTTTAAATATTCAAATTTTCTTAAATTGCGAAAATTTATCTAGTTGCCGGTGTATAAAAGAAAAAAAAACATTAGTTACGGCAAATGTCGTACAGTTTACGGTAAATGTCATAAAATAAATGTTATTAGTTTGCTTTTTCTATTTTTTTCAATCCTACTAATTGTTGATTGAATTGTGGGCTGATCCCGGTATTTTTCTCTAATACATTCTAAACTTTACAACATAGCTTAGAATGTATTATATGTGAAATTAATTTAGTAACTGTATAGTTATTTTTCACAAATGAAGACATACCTACTAACAGGTATCTTAAATAGTGAACATAGTCAATTACAAAACATTAATAAATTTCCGAATAACAACTAACGAATGTACTAATCGTATATGTACATGATTAATGGTTAAATATAATAAATACTATATTATTCCATCAGTAATAGAGATTCAGTAGTGTGTTCACTTGAATAATACTCTTATTCAAGTGGCGTTCTGTGTGTTATTTAACAAAGTTAACACTTAAATGCATGCAAGATTTTTATAAAATTTTCACTAAATCATATTCTAAAGATAAGAATGAAGCGATAATTACTGCTTCTTGGTATACCGAGAGAAAAATGTAATAAATTCTGTGGTAATTGTAATTATTTGTATGTGTGATAAGTGCAATTTGCAGCAAAATTTCTCAGGAAATTGTAACACTAAAATTCTAGTAAAAGTTCCTATAGATCGTCTCAACCTCCGTATGCAGTAAGAGATATAACAGCAACTTTTATCTCTTACTATCCTTAGTTGCTGTCATTAGCGCTATCTACACTTCCGATTGCTATGTTGCAACTTATTCACACATGTCGGCGTCGGCAAAGTATCTATCTATCTGTCTATTAGCGTCAACTGCTGTCAATCGCTATCGTCGTAGTTTTAAAATATTTTTAGTTAAATTCCACCTTAATTTGTTTATATATAGTTGTACAAATTATTCTTTTCAGAACGCACAGGGCAATTTGGATATTAATCTTAATTTTTAGAAATTTTATAACCTATACATTTAATTAGTTGCATTAATAGAGCCTGTAAGGAGAAGCCGGCGTAAGGGAGAAAAATTTAGCCGGAAGGAGAGGAGAAGTGTGTGATTGCAAAATCTCATTGAAATGGTATGGGCACAAGTTAAAAACTGTATAAAAATGAATAATACCACATTTAAGGTAAAAGATATGGAGGAATTAATTCGAGGAGCATATAGCACTGTAACAGTTGATAATTGGCAAAATTACATCAAACATGTAAAAGATATTGAAAAGGAAATGTGGATAGTGGATAATTTGCAAGATGATATTCAAGAATTTATTATTCAGGTATCATCCAAAGATCAAACTGGTTCATCGACTGACTGACTAGAAGTTCAAACAAGACATATGTGTATGTAATTGCTATTCCTTTCTTAAATATTATTGTATTATATAGGGATTTGTGTGATTCCAGCTATTTTTGTGACAAAAGTGGAAACTATTACTTGTTAAAGGATTATACATTTTACTTTAAATTTAATAAATTGTATAATACCCCAATTCCTAAATAAATGTTCCAAATGTAAATTATTATAAAATTATGGGCTTTTTCACTGATTCTTAAATAAATAAAAAATATGCTTTTTTACATTTTACTGTTTCCCTCAAAATATGCATTTAAACTGTCATAATGTAATAATGTACAGCTGATGTGACGATTTGGCAACCGTGTATCGAATTCTCATAAGCTCTGTACTGCATTCGTAGATAGAGACGATCATTAGTACTTGCAGGAAAAGTAGCACCACACAATCTCATTTATCCTAATGAAGCTTCAGAACGAAATACTATTCCTGATAGTAAGTATTACGAGTAATTTATATCCTTCTAGAGTTACAGGAAGTGCACGTGATGTTATTATTTAGGTTACATAATTAAACTAACTTATTATTTTTTTGTAGTAAATAGCTATATGTTGTTATAAACTATAAGTTATTGTGGATGATATCTAATAATTGAAACTCCTAAATGTCTAATTTCACAATAAAATTAGTGAACTAATCAGCCACCATAAATAAAACGCTTTGATATCTGCTAATAAATGGTATTTTAATACTATGAACGACTAGAAGATAAAGCCAAAGACTTATTTAGATTAATCTTTAGTGAAAGAAAATCCATTCAAAGGAATGAATGCCGTAAAATTTCACGATTTGGAGGTGATTCACCAAACTCACATATTTATCTGTGATTAAGTTGGAGCGACAGGGTAGCACTCTCTCAAACAATATTCACAACCGCTACACACTGATATGTGATATTCTTACAACATTTAGTAAAAAATGAAAAAGGTGTAGTTGAAAGTCACAAGTTTCTATCTATTTTTACTACAAAATCCATATTACTGCGTCGTGATAATATTTGCTACACAGATTTCCGTCAGTGTATATTGAAATAGTTGGAATATTATGTTGCAAATTCAATTCAAAGTCTGGAAAAATGCACATGTACATATATTGTATTTCTTTTGAAATGTGTAATTATTTGCACTAATTCAATGCTTTCCGCGGCTAACGAATTGCTATTGAACATGTTTAAACCGATCAAATCAAACCTTGTATGCAGTGCACCAGCGGATGTCGAGAGCATCCTATCCTTTCAATTGAAAAAAATGAAAGTTTAGAAAATTCCCACACAGGCTGACAATGTACTGTATGCATAATTATCAGAACTGTGAATGGTAGAACAGTAAAAAGTTACAATTGTTGGGGATAATACGCAAGTGTTCAAGTACGTTTGGCAAATCGCAATTACAGTTGTGTGTAATTGAATGAAAAACGTTTCTATGTGAATGTGCATTATGTCATCGAATCATTCGCTTAAATAATAATGCAAATGATGTTTAGTTAATTAGCACACAAAAAAATTGTTTACATTTCGAAATAGTTTGATTTCCTTGTCGAAATAATAATTGTGGATAGTTTCGAAAATTTAAAAATTTTGTAAAAGCCTCATTATGGCTTGGCACTGAGTAAGATCTGGTTTATGGGTTATTATTCTGCAGTTATCACTCAAAGATGACCACTACACAAAAACACACAAGCTGATTGAGATGGTAGAAACACAAAAAAAATATTTCGTTTCAGAGATATGCACAAAAACACTTAATGGAACATTCTGTATATTTTCATATATTTTGACAGAAAATAATAGTGTAAACAAAAAATTGTTAATATAGTTACTGAAAACGTACAAACAAACAAAATGTTCCTAAGCCATTCAATAATTGTCACAACAATAATCAAATAAGCAATGAAAGGAATAATAATAATTAACACAGTAAAAAGTGATAAGATAATGTAACGACAAACTTGAACTGTAACTGTACCTACTTCTCTTTACGTTCAATTCTTGGGAAACGTCTCCGATAGAGTTTTTGGGAAATGTTTCGAAATAAATTGAGTCTTCTCTTTTTATAAACGCGAAAAGTATTGCTTAATTGGTACTGAACGTTCCGGAAATTTATTTTGATAATACTGTATTGTTTCTACTGATTTTTTTTGCACAAAATTAGATATACTTCTAACATATCAGCTTTTTCTAAATTAGTAAATGTGATTTTTAAAGGCAATAATCTACTAAATGACGAACATTAATAAATTACTATAAACTGATACAGTTGTCGTTATTTAAATTTACCGCGGCAAGTATAGTGAAGGGGTATTTAGTGATTATGCGCACAGATGGATATTTACTGCTTGTATAACGAAAAGGGAGTTTTTCATATTCGGTGTATAAATAGCTATCATAGTAAGTGTGTGTGTTTAATAAATAGTAATAAATCACAAGTTTTATTCGTAAGAAAACAGAAGGAAACAAGGAATCTCTCCAAATTTTTATCAATTACTTTTTAATCACAAAGAAACTATTTTGACAATTACTCGGAAAATTCGTGTCATCATTTATTCCGCAATATTCAATCATTGCCTACAATTATCAGAAAGGACAAGTGCTTTTTATTGCTTACTTTTAAGTTTAGTAACGCATTACTATTTTTTGTTGACAATATTATTTTCTTTCAAAATATGTGGCGTTCCATTAAAAAAAGGTGTTTTTGTGAATATGCCGGAAACGGAATATTGAATTTTTGTTTTGTTTTTGCCATCCCAATCAGCACAACAAAGACCACTATTTCCTAAGTTGGCAATGATGACACGGTGTTTAAACGGGTATAGAAGTCTCATTTTGGATGCCGATTTCAATGTATTATTGCTATAACGTTGTCAAATCGTACAGATCGCCCGTTCCGTGATGCCGGTAGTTGTTGGGAATACCGCAGTCGGTAGTGCGCTCTTGTCGGATAAACATCATAAATGACGCGTGCCAGATTACTGCGATATGCGATCAGCGCTTCCCGGTCGCTTGCGTATGCATCTAGCGAAGGTAGAAACCTCACTACGTACATATACATATTGCATTGGCAACTACGACGGTTTTTTATAGATATGTTTCGTTCCTATTAGCAGATGTGAAATTTCCAACTGTGTATATGGTGGTACGGTGTATATTATCAGGCTGTAACAATAAAATATATTACGGCTATTTTCATATTTCTTCAAGATTTATTCATTTTGACCATATAGCCATTTCCAATATACTGTTTGGACCATTTTCTGTTGAATCCGCGCGAATCACCCATTGCGCGCAGCGATTGATCGTCACATACGGTATTTGGTACCGGGGCGGTATTTAGCATGCTCCGGAATTTCTGCCTAATCAAATTATAAATACAGGGTGACGCAATGGTGTGGCAAAGCTCGATAAATCCGTTATCATATAAGATATCAAAAAAAGTTATTTACGAAAATAGTTTGAATTTTTTCTTTTACAAGCATAGGTTATATTGGCCCACTTTTATAGTGACATTTTTATGTATGTAAGTAAACGATCATGTGAATGCTCGACTGACAACTACTCTGAATGCCCGCTACCCCACCACCATATTAGAGTTTGTCAGTCCATAGACAAGCTTAGCGCCTATACCTAACGCGTGCCGGCAATGCATTTGTTCGCCGCGTCAAATATAGTATAGTGAGCTTCACGATAAATTAAAATAACTTGTATAAAGATAATGAGGATATAAAAATAATCGGAATGGGAATCTTTAAGTACCGAAGCAAATACTGTAGGGTCGCATTAAGGTGAAATATTCTTAAGCCCGATTTTATAATAATACCAATACATTGTTTTATTAAAAAAAAGTTCGATAGAAGATATATTTGTATCATCACTCTTCGAAGAAAATGTTCATATATACCACAAAAATTCAATATTTTCCTTACTAATTGTTATTCAAAACAGCACCTGTAGCCTCTTTTCAATTTTTTCTAATACCCCCCTAATAGACAAATACTATCTGCTAACATTTAATCCGTTACAGGTAAACTCACAATAGCAAACCCTTGTAATCCGATTAGTACTAAATAAAGTTATTTTAATTTATCGTGAAGCTCACTAGAAAGTGGTGCGGACAGTACATTTAAGTGCAACTTTATGAGAGGGGCGAATTGTTTTTCGCAATGGTATAAGATAACTTGGCATTTAATCTGACAAATCTGTACCTTGTTTTGCAAGATTGTAATGAATTAACCATTCGAGGTTTCATATCGTCGGATCTATAAGGATCTACTACATTACGATTACCACAGGCGATACACAGAGTATATAACAAAAAATTAAATCACCAAGGTGCCATGTGTACTGCCGAATGATGTTTTCTCTGATCAATAATTAAAATGATTAAAAGGCATAAAGAAGGAATGTTTATATATTTTCTACTACAATTTTAACATTTACTTTTTGAAACGTTTCTGAACTGTTGTGGCGACAATAAATGCGTTAAAATAATTCTTATGTATATTAGTTACCCTTGGCTTCTACTATAGTGGACACTACAAATACATATTATAACGGGCGTGTTAAAAATACATCACTCCCAGTACAGGCATTAACGGACAATTAAATAATTTTTCTACGCGCTCATTCTAAAAAGTCGACGAGTGACGTCTGGTGGTGGCACCGCAGACTGTACAACTATGGGAAGTGTCTATTTCTGGTATTGTGTCAAAATGGTAATTAGTAAAGTGCGTTTAATCCGGTGCAGCGCAGTGACGACCGAATGAGTGCATCACACTCTCCAAAGCTGCGCGCTTGGAATAACGACGGTCTAGACGTCTGTGACCTTGCTTGAAATAACCGCGACGCCGGAAAAGCTCCGACCTCCTCTCGCCGACATTTCGATTTTTACGAATTTTTGGTAAACGCGATAGGACATATTTTATATAACTTACCCTAAATATTATACGTATGCTTTGATCTCTTTTGAAGCTGTAGCCTCCTCTTGTCATTTGGATTCAAATTATTTATGAAATTAATTCGAATTACGATTTTTTTTGATTTTTGTATATACACGAAGTATATGCTGGGATAAAAATACTAAACATTGCTCACTTTTTTAAATGAATTCAATAAAATAAAGTTAACTTGTATTAAAATGATAAGTTTATTTGATATCAATTTAATGTTTGTGCCCAAAAATTTCTTTAAATGTATGTTTGTTCAATTAAGCAATGTTTTACTGATAAAGCTAATGAAACTAATTTATGCGCTTATATTAGCTACGTACAACATGTTTCCAAATGTAAATAGAACAGCCAAATTAATTAGGATATTAGTCACTTAAAACAGAACAACTAGCTAGTGTTTTTACAATTTGTTAACGGGAATTAATTTGTAGTTAAGGTCATTAAGGTTTCTGCCAATTTTATAAATATACCATTTATCTATTTTTGTTTAATCATAGAGAAACAATAACAGCAAAATGTGGTTATATAATCGAACGTCGATAACTCGAATCAAATTGGTTGGCAATTGCATCAAGACCGAAAATTATGTGTAATTTTTGCTCGATAATTCGAACTTGTATTACTCGAATATCTCGATAACTAGAACAGAATATTTGGCGTCACGTTCCATAAGTCGAATTTTTTGGGAAAACCTGAATTATATGTGTTTTTATCCCTAGTTTTACGATTATCTTCAGTGTTTCGCTGTTTAAATTTGCGTCAAGACTTTTGGCGTCGATAGTAGATTCTTACCAAAAAGTGTGAAAATTCGGTTTTAAAGTTCCCTTTCTTATACATGTGTACGCATTTAAGATGTGGAATCGGTTATAAAAAGGTATGTGGAGAGACCAATGATGTGAATGAAAAGGATTGTACTAAATGGAAACGTGATATTTTAAGCACGGGACGTATTTAATACAGATGAGACAGGACTATTTTTTAAATATCTCCCAGAAAACACCTTAATTTAAAAAAAAAAACAGAAGTGCCATGACAGAAAGGACAGTAAACAGAGAATTACATTGATGCTTGGCGGAAACATGGATGGATCAAAAAATTGAAAATGGTTTGATAGGTAAAAGCAATCAACTTCGTTGATCGGCATCCAAACTTGTTAAGCGTTATTTGAAGTTGTAAATATATATTTCGAAAGCAGGTTTATTATTATTATTATATATTATAATTTAAGTCTATACGGAGGTTATATCATCAAAAACTGAAATGAATAAACAAAAAAAGCATAAAACTAGCACTAAAAAGGATTAAACATTTTTAAAATGTTAGGAAAAAAATTGTTTTGATCATTTAGTATTATATATATATATATATATATATATATATATATATATATTAATCAGTTTCCCTTATACCTATTTAGGTGTCGGGATCATCAATGTGCACTTTTAGTCATAAACAAGCTCTAGCTTCTTTCCTTTGCTCTCCAGAATTTTTCCTACTGTTGTTTCCCATGTCTCTTCTATTTTGCTGTTGTCTTGTGAGTGTCTATGTTTTACATCTGTAAATTAGTATAGACCTATATACAGTTTTATAGACAAACATCTTTGTTTTACGTGAAATCTGTTTTTTGTATAAAAAAGTTTTATTCATAGCATAGTACATTTTGATTGCTTTCTCTACTCTTTTACTAATTTCGATATCTATCGCTCCAGTGTCTTCTATAGTAACTCGGAGATATTGAAATTGTTTCACTCGTTCTACTGTCTCTTCCCCTACTTTAATATTTACATCTTGATGTTCTTCACAAACAGCCATGATTTTGGTTTTGTTGGTGTTTATTATGATTCCAAATCGTTCTAGGTCTTCTTTCCATACTTTGATATCATTTTGTAAATTTTTAACATTGCCCCCACGATTACTATCATCGGCAAAAGCGCACTCCGATATTTGCACTCTCTGTAGATTTTTGTACCCCACATTCAGACCTCTCGTTGTCAAATGCAAATGTTGTGAAAAGCAAAGGACTCATACTCCCTCCCTGTCGGAGACCTTCCTGTGTTGTGAACGGTTCAGATTTTTTATTTCCACTGATAACATATTGGACTGTGTTGGCTTCTTATCACTTTAATAAGTCTTTCGTTAATTCCTCGTTGCTCTAGGATTTTCCACATTTTCTCTCGTGGTACTCTGTCAAAAGCTTTTTCCAAATCTATAAAAGCGAAGTATACTCTTTCTTGCTTGAGTAGCGTTTTTTCTATAATTTGTTTAAGGGTAAATATGTGATCCTGGACACTTCTTCGTTTTCTAAAGCCGCTTTGGGATTCCGAAAGGGTTGAGTCTATCATACCTCTAAGTTTTTCTTCTAGTACTTTTTCATACAGCTTCATGATTGTACTTAGCAGTGTTACTCCTCTATAGTTGTTACAATTTTTCCTGTCCCCTTTTTTAAAAATCGGCGTTATCATTCCTATCTCCCAATCCTTGGGTATTACCGCTCTTGACCATGCTTTATTAAAAATTAATAATAGTAGGTGTGATGTCCTTATGCCCATGCTTTGGACCATTTCTATGGTGATTTTATCTTGTCCTGGGGCCCTTCCCATTTTTCAATTTCTTTATTGCCTGTGATAATTCTTCCATTGTTACTGCTTCCGCAGTTTCCTCAGTCCTGCTCCTGTTGCTAGATATTTCCCTTTCTGTTCTCTCCGTTATGTTGCCATTGTTTGTATTCGCACATAATAGTTCTCCAAAATATTCTTTCCATCTATTCATTATAGCGTTTCCTTCAGTTAGTATGTTTCTATATCTATCCTTAATCTGTATTGGTCGTTCCGTTTTCCCTTCTCGGAGGTTTTTCAGTATCTTATAGAACAATTCCTGCTTACCTTTACTCTCTTTTTCCAACTTTTCCCCAAATTGTTCCCAGGAGTTTTGTTTTTCTTTCAATACCAACTGTTTTGCTAGTTTTCTTTGACATTTATATTCTTCGTAACTTTTAACCGTCTTAGTTGTTAGATATTCCTGCCATTTTCTTTTCTTTGTTTGGATTTGCTGCTTGATTTCACTACTCCGCCATGCGGTTTGTTTCTTCTTGTTAGTCGTTCTGCATACTCCACATGTTTTCTTGGCAGCTCCAAAAAGAATATCTTTGAAACTGGTGTTTTATCAAAACCCTTATTTTCATTTTTTTAATATATATTTATTTTTCCGTTATCTCAACAAAATGGTGAAATAATATGAATTCATTTTCGGGAAAAAGATCGATTGTGTAATAAAAGAGACGTTCGGGAACTGTGATACATAGATATAACATTATTCAATGTATTTTATATTATATAGGTGCATTCCTATTTATTCAAATCAATTGCTGTAATACAACATATGTGAATTAGTGCATGGATTAGGTTATGAACCAATCCATTCACAACTACAAAGAAATGAATGTGAACTTGGTTGAAAAATCTATTTTATCATTATGATTGAACTTATTTCTTTTTATTTTTGCAATGGCGAGGATAATACTAAAGTGAATAATAAAATGCCTTAAATTCAAAACAAAATTGTTCTCAATCGGTTGCCAACAAATATAAAAACGAAGTAACTAAAATTTGCCAAGATGATGTATTTTTAGAGTTGTATTCGTTCTAACCAAATCAGTTATTTCAATCATCAGTTGAGAGAGTCAAAATTGTCATTAAGACTGCTTCTTCCGCAACCGATGACCACCCAGTTCATTCTTGAATCTTTGGGAACGTGAACAAATTGTTGGAGTTCAGATCGAGGCTGTACGGAGGATGACCTAATAATTCGATCTTTTCCTGTTCTAAAAACTAAAGTTAAATATGTATGAATTCGGATTTTGCTTGGTGAAGGATAATTCGTCGTTGCACTAATTGTACCAAAATGGTTTTTCCCAAGAAACAGGCGACACAAAGTGCTTCGTGCGCGAACAACTTTTGTTGGATTTGGTTCATCTTGGAAGACCCATGCAGTCGACTGCTGTTTACTTTTGGGGTTCATAGGCATAGATCCATGATTCGTCATCTGTTACGATGTCATAGACATGTTTTGAAGTACCGTGATCGTATTTTCGTTCGATCAATCCACACTTTTTTTGACCGATTGTCAAATTATGTGGAATCCAACGCGAACAAATTTTTTTTGACGGCCAACTGTTGATGCAATATTGAATGTATGCGTCACATGCCGATCTTGCAATATCAGTTCACGCACAGAATCAATGTTTTTCGGAACAACAACTGATTTTTGACAGCCTTCACGAAATTCGTCAGTGAGTGAAGCAGGGCCACGATATAATTCGGAGTACCACCGGTATACACTAGTCTTTTATGGTACTTCCTCCCCAAATATCGAATTAAGTTCGATACACTGTTGTTGAAATAATCCACGTTGAAAATTGTAAAAAATAATGACACGAAAATGTTCACGAGCTAATTCCATTTTTTGGCCAAGATGATTTTTTTAAGCCAGTGTAAGTAACACAAATATCGCTTGTACGTCAAAATGTTCCGAGTCAGTATACTATCAAAAAGGCCGAAATTTACGATACAGGCGTCAGTTGTCAGGTGGCAGCAGCTGGAACGCATATTCCCGAAATATAAAAGGCCTCCCTCGTATCAGAAGAAAATTGCCGATCGATGTGGTATTTCATCATCAAAAACAGAAACCAACTTGGCGAGATATTGCTGTAGAGATAATCTTATACGAAAGTTCGTTATTTCGGTTCAATTCCATTTTGTCGGGTGTCTTGTCAATTTAAAAAAATCACTGTTGCTAAACCACTAGTAGTACTTCCACGAAACTTTACAATTATGTTAACTTAGTGTTGAAGTTAATTTTGACTGCTAATATTGCATTCATGGCGCCCTCTGTGCGGCTATACGCGAAACTAAAAACGCAGCCCTCGTAAATGCCCTAATACATAAAACTCATTTTTTAATTCATAACTTAATTGAAAAATATAAAGCAGTCCTAGATGGAAACAACCAATTTCAATATATATTGCGCTTAATACAATGGCATAATTAAAGTGCTCTCTACTAAATTAGCAACCGGAGTTAGGTGTCATGTGCTGCCTTGGGATTTTTTTTTGCGCTCCTAATGGAATAGTTTATAATCATATTACATGTGCGTATGTACGGGAGTAGCATTATTATAACTATTAAAAAAAGTACGTCAAGGTTATAGCCAGTACCCCTTTTAATTAATTTTCTTAATATTAGATATGTATATAGCGAGAGATTTTTATCAGAGCTTCGCCGTTCAACGACTGTCCACAACTATTTACTAATTTTCCACTCATTTGTCTAATACGAATAATACTAATACCAGTGAATGTTCGCAAGTTAACTATAAGACTCGCCACAACATATTTAGAGACCATAGAGTTTACATTTATATTTGTTGTTTTTCTATTCATATTTTTACAGTTTCTGTGTTCGATGGTGTAAAAGGAAATAGCGTATAACGTGTTGAGCATATTGATGAAATTGCACTTATACCGTGTAATAAAGTAATATGTATGTGTGTATAAATACAATGTATACACAAACATACGGTTACTCGGATTGCTACTGACGATTCGGTGAGCACATTTGTCTACATAAATGTGATATTAACGTATATTTATTTACTTTTACAATTTTAATTAACCATACACGATTACAGGATAGTACATGTCAGAATAAATAACAAACTCACGTAAATGAAACGGTGAACACCGTGCGAAAGCTTTGCGGGTTCATTATTTTCCGCTTAAAATACTGTATTTTTTGCATTTAAAATTAACATATACAGAGATAAAATTAATTAAGTACGACTTACAAATTTACGTCTATTATATAATTATTGATTTTCTGCATAAGGGAGTTATTAAATTATAATTACACTACGTCATGTATATGGAATAATATATGGGCACTTAAATTAAGTATGGATTTAGGAAGTTTTATTGTTTGTTCTCACGAAAGGTTATTATCCGGATACACTCACAATAATTTATATAATGGAAGTTAGCTATATGCAGCGGTGACCAGACAATTAATTATATTTCAACATTAATAACACTCGTTAACAAGATTTTTGTCGAAAGCACAAAAATACCTGATTCCCATATACTTTTGCATGCTGAAATCAATTAGGTTTTCAGATTTCTCAATCACTCTTAGTTTTTATGTTCCAGGATATTCCCTTATCCACCTAAAATATGCATGCATAGATATGTAGTGTAAGAGAATATGTCTTGACGTTATTTTAGTTGTCAGCTAGAGCTCGAAACTGATCAAGCAGCATGCAATGGTTAATGTTTGAACATGTCTTGACGTGGTAAGACCTGCATTTCCCATTCATAGATAGCATCTCTTGTTATTTCAGTTGTCGTCTAGAGCTTGGTGAATGAACATATACGCTGACGTTGTCAACGTTTTAAAGAGTATTGCGTTGTGGTGCGTTCAAGCTATTGTAGTGAAACCGCGAACATTTGAACATCTATAAAAATGCCAAGGAAATGTGTAAACCACCCGAACTCTTTTGCTACATTTGCGGCGAATTGACATTTAAATATCAAAAACGGTCTTTCACACATCTCCTTAAAAGTGTTATGAGCAGTATTCAAGTGTAAAGTGGGTGATGATGACAAAATCTAGGCTCCCAATATTTGCCGTGTTACGAGTGTCAGACTTCTTACAGAGTGGGCAAAGGGTAAACGACATATGCCTTTTGCTATTCCTATGATTTGGAGGGAACCATCAGATCATATTACCGATTGCTATTTTTGTCTAACAAATATAAGTGGTATGACTTCTAAATCCAAACATATGCATCCAAGCATGTGCAGATGGAATATTAGGATACTTTACAATATTCCATCTGCACCGAGACCAGTACCTCATTGTCCGGAATTACCTATGCCTAAACCTCCACAAAACATGACACTAAGCAACGATGAAAGTGGTGATGATACCAAAGCAAATGGAAGCCTGCTATGTTGGCAGACTGGACTAGCTGGACGCTGAAGAGAGATGTTTCTGATGCAAAGTACAGCCCAAAGTCATATATCAGCACATTTTCCAAGTAAATATATCACTTTACACGTCATTTTTTCATGATTTATACACATATTATAATATATACTTACACAAAATTTCTTTGCTTTGTCACTCTGAAACCCTGTCTATATGAAATAAGTGTAAAAAGTGCAACCAACTTTACCACGTGTTTGTCCCACGAGTTATCTTAACCGTTTTAGTGCCACGCAGCGCGATCGCGCTGTTCGCGTACTGTGGTGAATCATGTCGCTATTTTTATTTAC
>JARFOC010058848.1:0-18482 GCA_031763485.1 Osmoderma eremita | reverse complement strand
TTTGTTGTTAATTTTTAGTGGAATTTGTATAAAACTGTTTTATTTATATTATTGTTATTGTATTTTTTTTGTGTTTAAATAATATTGTTGCATTTTCTTTATAAAATATATACTCTCCATACCGTCCGAGTTTCAGGTTGAATCACTGTAAGTTCCAATATTTTACAAACTATACGTCTTACTTACTTGAGTGTCAAGACAATTACCTTACCTCCTTCTCTAATTGTGCGCAGAACGAGTTTTATATATTTTTTTAGTTTAGGTTATTAGGTGCAGGTAGGATTTTGTGAAGTGTTTTATGTATATTTTACTTGAAATGGATAATTTTGTCAGCCATATTAAGGGCGTCGAAAATATTGAGTATCGAATTCTTGCACTTTAAAAGGATGTTATATTAGGCAACTATATATTTTCTAATTATTTACATGTCTTTTTGTACGTATATGTAGCTACGCAAATGAATATCCATACATTTACGTCTTTTATGCCCTAATTATATTATCAATTTCTACTTATAAAATAAATTGTACTCTGAATATGTAATATTGTTTTTATGATTTTGGACGGTATAATTATTGGGAAATGCACTGGCCAATGCGATCTAACAGATCAATGCTAACAATCGATAGGCTGGAAAGTGACACCCTCAAAATAGAAGAAACAAAAGACCAACCATAACCGAAAAATGAAAGATAAGTATGACGCAAAGGTTGTGAAGAGGTTATTCCGCAGATAAGTTAACAAAATAATTAATAACATACGTTGTGACAAAATACACGCTTATATTATTATATTTACTCCGAGAAATAATAAACGTAACAGAACCAAACTCAACACACAAACGTACCTCGAAGTAAGTGAACAAAGTTAGAAACACACAAAGAAGAGATATAGGTACTTCAGGTGGCTAGCACAAAACGCAAACATCTGACCTATAATGAAACAACACTAAAATGTCAAACTTGAATTAATCGAAGGCAAATTCTAAGAACAGTTGGAGGGTACGGCCATGGGAAATCCGATGTCACTGTTTATAAGTGAGTTTGAAACCGAATTGGAAAAGGATGGAGATTATTTTCGGAGAATTTGGCTGAGACACGTAGATGATATATTTGCGATATTTGATACCACAAAATATACCGTGGAAAATTTCCTAAAATTAAACTCACGATTTGATTCGATTAAATTCACAGCGGCAAAAGAGGTGAACAATTTTCTACCTTTCTTAGATAGTTTAGTAATTAAGAATAACAGTAAATTAGAAATAGACATATACAGAAAAGAAATCAACACAGATAGATGCATAATGGCAGATTAAAACCACTGTCAACAACATAGATGTCCGCGATTGATTTCCTGATACGCAGATTAATTAAATTCCCATTAAAAGTCAATACAGATTCGAAAAAGAATTAAAACATATTAAAAACATTGCAAAACACAATGGTTACTTCTCTGTAGATGTTGATCGCGTCCTTAAGAAGGTCCAATATAGACAACACCTTAGAAACTCCACAACACTTACTCCGGTAGAACTTTGCGACAAAAATAAATTTTTTATATTACCTTTTCATAAAATCGTAAAAGACGAAAACATGAAAATCTGTTATAAATCGTCGAACACACTGCATAACCTTTTAGGAAATTCTAAAGCCAAACTGGAAATGAAACAAAAGTCGGGAATTTATCAAATTACATGTGGAGAAAAAGTCTACATTGGGCAGAAAAAGAGGTCTATTGAAACGAGATATAAAGAGCATAGCTCACACTATCGACATGGACGGGCAGATTTGTCTGGCGCTGCGGAACATATGGTAAAAACCGGACATAATATAAATATGGACAATTTGAAATTAATGAAATCAGTAACTTCGACGAGCGAGCTAGATGCTTACGAATCCATTTATATTAAAAAGAATAAAAACCTTCTGAATCGGGAAGAAGCGCCCCTGTCATTTTCTGTACTGATGGATTATTATGAGTAATAAAGCGTACAATTGAAACTCGGATGGTCCTTCTAAGAATTTTTGCGTTCGAGGGTGGCAGAAAGTTGTATATATGTTAGGGGCAGGTAGAGGGAGTGAAGGGAGAAGAAAAAGTAGTGCATATGTTTAGCTTATAGTAAATTTGGCGCTCATTCGGTTATTCGACTTGATAATAGGAATAGGTATTCCCAAAACTCGTGTCGTCCAGAATTAATTAATACTTGGTGCGGGAGGAGTAATCCAAAGTGTGTTTATTGAATTAAATACAGAGCAAAGTAGCCTAATATCGCATGGGTTCCTATTACCGGATAGTATACCATATTTCTTAAACCAAATATCGCCATCCGTCCAATTGTGCGATAACTAACAATAAAACGAAACTTATTGTTTTTGCTGAAACAACAGATTTCTGTAACGTATATTTGTCCGTTATTTTGCCGATGATGTTTTATTGGATTTAAATTTTTTTACACTGCGTAAGGAGTGCCGTCATAATTGCAGAAGGAAAGCTTATATGATAACTTATCATACACTATCGGATTAAGGATACTTTAGACTTCTAGTATATATATAAATTTATGGGTATCGTGTTTTTTATCTTTATAAAAATGAAACTAAATTTACTTAAGTTAGGTGCTGCAATATCCGACAGTAACGGTTCCTAACATCGTATATCCTATATTAGGAACCAGTAGCGTACAAAGGAATTATGGCGCAATGTTTAGTTTTTTTTTTTAGATGGATAAACAAGAAAGTAAATCAAAATAAAAAAAGCGAAAAAGTTGGGATGAAAGGGCAATGGAGCTGGCCCTAAACGCGGTAAAAAGCAAGGAAATGGGGTACTTAAAAGCGTTAAGAATGTTTGGGGTGCCATGAAGTATCCTTGTTGATTACGTAAAATCAAGCGTGAAAGAACTGCACCACCGCCCCAGTCATCTCAAGAAGAAATTCAAATAGATCAATCTGAAGAAAACTGCGAAGATGATGTGCCTTTAGCTTTAATGAAGAAAGGGATACAGCAGATGCAGACAGATGCTATAACCACAAGTCCTTTGGTAAATGCCACAAGAGCCTCATCAAACCTATATGTAGGTATTAGTCCTTTACCCAGTTGTTCTTCTGGTGAAGATGGTGGCGATCTTGAAGTGCAGTTAATAGATACTGATGATGATATGGATGGAGATGTACAAGATAAGATGTAGCATTTGCTATCGTTGCTATCGTTGGCGTGAAGAACACGCAGGAAATATTTAAATCATTTTGTGACTTGTTTTTCGAATTAATAAAACTGTTAAAATAAAAATCTTGTTGCTCCCAATATCGGGCAGGGGCACTTCTATCCGATATTAGGAACCTAATTTAAAAATTTACACCATCTTTTCTTTTCCTGGGAGATTTGCACCACACAGAACACCACTTGAATAACACTCACTATAACACTTCTGTTGTTTATGATTCTCAAAACAAAACGCTGAGCTAGATTTATGTTTTTATATTATGAAAGAACATATACGCTGCAAAGATTTGGCAACATATAGACGTGGTTGGTCGATATTAAATACTTTTTATCGACAAAAATAAAATAGTATCCGATAATTGGCCATTTTCCTCTATTATTGGGAAACAAGCGAATACAACGAAGGAAATAAACGTTTATAATCTCGAACTAGAAAATAAAAACACACAATATTAATTTTTGTATATGCTTCCTAATCACTTATAACATACAGGGTGAATCAAAATAAAAAAGAAGGCATGGTTAGGTATCAACTATACAACGTATAAAGAACAAATCCGCCAAGAGCGGATTTGCTTATTAGAAAAAAAAATTATTTTGCAGTATGGTATAAATACGTCTAGTTTCATTTGCATTTCCTCCAGATTCTTCATAAGGTAAAACTTAACGGTTCTGTCGACTTGGTAATTCCAGTTAGAATATTTAATTCAAAAGAAGACATATGCTTCGTTGTCTAGTAAATGAAACGGTAAATTACATACAATAAAGATAACACATACATTTAAATTTATATATAATTATATACATATAACTTAAAGTTTTCATAGTGTCGCATGCGACTTTTTTTAAGAATGCTGTTTGCTATTTGCGTGACGTTAACAATACCTTTTGAACACATTAAACAGATGTTATAAACTACACATTGAATTTTAACGCCATCGCAATTTAGGTCTGGCATTTCTGCTATAAATTGCGTAACTTCGCCTAACATTGGTCGTTTTCTCGACGTAGGCAACATGTTTAAAACAAACGTAGAACCACAAAATAGTATCTACGGCAGCATACAAGTATATGCAACAGATCTTGTTGAAACGCGCACTTATACTGAAGGTTCTATCGAATCTCCGCCACTGCCGATTGGCGCTAGGGCACAACTCTAGTAATTACACCTATTACATATTTTTCTAATTTTCTTCTGACGTGTATAGGTATTCGTATAATTATTTGTCAGTTCTTTGCATCAACCCGTACAGTAATGTCCGATTCCCGCTACTTATAAATGGATATATACACAGCTTGGGAAACAGTTAAAAGATTGTGTCGTATCGAACACGGTCGTAGCATGTTCGTGTGGGCATGTAGTTCATTAGTTATATAGGCACGATTTTATTATTTTTCACTTTATTTCATTATACGAGGGATGCCCGGTTACTAGGCTACGTTTGCACGACACACCGCCTACGTCGCTCCGATCAGGCTGAAACTGCATATGTACTGCATAGGTGGCTGTTGTCATTGCCTTAGGTTCAGTACAACGTGTGCAGTGACAGCCGCACAACGTTAGTTCCGATCTAAACATACTCCAAGTTTGAAGTGTGAGCGGTTATTCGTTTTTTGCACGCAAATAATGAAATACCTACCGAAATTCATAAAAAATACTGAAGACTTACGGAGAAGGCGTTATGAGTCGAAAACAAGTTAGTGTTTGGTGTAAGCAGTTCAAAAGTGGACGCACAGTTCTGAACGATGATCCCGAAGGTGTGCGAAAAAAAAACATCCAAAACGAAAACGGAGAGTTTACTGGATGGCCCATCTGTATAGGGGTGAAAAACTTTTTTAAAGGTTTTTACCTGGCCACTACGTAGAAATGTTCCTTTATGTCTGAGACTCGAAAAGCCTGGTTTGGCAAAAAAGGCCCCGTTTCACGACCTCCAGTTTTGTAAAGAATTATCAAAATATAAAAACTTAGACGACAGTATATCTAAAGTTATATGTGGTAAAATAAAAACCATTTGTGGTATTTAAATCCTGAAAATGTTTCCTTGTCATTCTTCGATAAAAATATTTCGATTGATGTTAAGAAGGAAATGGTAAGGGCTGTAAACAGCCCAGCATCACATGGAGAGGGCATCAAACGGGTAATAGTAGGGGAATTAGATGAAATAGAAAATAAAGAAATTTACGACTCTATCTCCGTTACTTCTAAATTCTTTTTTCAAAAATTGAATATTCCTTCAGAATTTTTGGAAAACGATCCAGCAACTTGGAGTAAAAACGAAAGTTATCGCAAATGTTGTAAAATTATCAACAATCTTAAAGTAGTAAATGACACAGCTGAGAGAGGTATCAAGCTAATTAATGAGTATAACAAAATATTAACTAAGGACGAAGAGCAAAAGCAATTTTTACTTCAAGTTGTTAAGGATTATAAAACACGTTATCCAGATGTTAAAAAAGAGACAATTGCAGGTCTTGGAATAGTCTTAAGTAAACTTGTAGAGTAGATATATCCTAAAATGACTTCATGTACATTGTTGTTCAGACATTTTTTTATAAATAATCACTCCAAATTTGAAAAAGTATACATGCTTACATGTAGTGTTATTTTACACATTTTCCATTAAGCATAATTATTATTACTTTAATAGAGACTATATTTCTTGTTCTATACCTGCTTTCAGGATAACAAAATATTGTTTTGTAATACATTTTACCTTTACAAATACAACATAATTAGATAATAATAAATTTTTATCAGAACTAAAGTTGCATGTGGCACCACTACCTGGTATCCGATTAAAATAAAATTTTAGTGGGATGTTTTTTCATCAAATGGAACCTTTTTGAGGGGTGGCAGAACTATTTTTCAAGGGTTGCATAAGATGGGCCACCCTAGGGTTTACAGAAGCTTGTGGCTCGCTGGGATAAGTGTCTTAACATTGGCGGCGATTATGTTGAAAAGTAGTAAACAATTCACGCTTTTACTTAGTGTATGTTTGATTTCTATAAATAATCCAGTCTGTCCATAATTCACAAATGCACCCTAGTAAACAGACATCCATCGTACAATGTATTGTGAATATCCCCAGTCGTTCCCATATTTCTGACGAGTACTGTATATCAACATTGCTATCTCAATTTGTCAGAAGGCTTTCAAGTACCTTCATATCTTTTTAATTACCAATCTGATTCCAGTCCAAACTTACATAACACTATGTCCTAGCTGCATATGTACATAATCTACCGACTGCGATTCTCGCATTTCAACCGGTTTCTTTTCTATATAGCATGTGCTACATACTCTATATACTACATACATACCTAGCTACTTACACCACTGCAAACTGGAGGATCACTAAACATCTACGTCGCGCGATTATTACATAATTAGTAACGCATTGCTGCTGTGGATGCCGATGCCGTCTGCTATCCGGTTCTTCTAGCGGCGATACGAATGTCTGCCTGTAAAGGCGTGGACGAAAGAGTTCAAGGTTTCCGCTAGAAATCGCGTTCGCTTCGCATAAGCTCCGTTTTGGAGAAATGTCGTTCTCATAGTTCGCGTACGTAAACGGAACGTATTAATGACAATCAAAAATGATGTACTTACAATTAACTTAATTTAATCTGTAGATAATTTCTATAGATACACTACTTGAAACTAGACATTCCGAACAATACTATACAAGGTATTCGTAATCAAGCGCCAAAGTTAAATTGCAAACTATTAGTGTTTCTAATGCTAATTAAAACCCGACTGTATAGCAAAAGAAACAGTTGAACAAGGCATTTCTAAAAAATATATTTTTTGAATAGAACATCCTCTATGTTTATTAAGATTTTGAAAGTTAACTTAACTTTTCAACAAAGCTCTAACACGTTTAACACTATTATCTTTTTTTTTTCTTATGGCAACCGTCTGACAAAAGTCTCCTGAAACACCATTGGGTTTTTGTAATTATCTGCCATTTTTGTACCCATGATACCACCCATTCCCCGATCCTTGTGCCCTGTACCAATCTATACAGGTCCTTGGCCGGTTGATCTGTATAGTATATTGGGTTCACTTTTGGTTCTCAAAGATTGCAAAGTCTTCTAGGGTCCAAGACCTTGCATTCACATAACATGTGGTATGCGGTCTCTATTGCGCCATCACATAGTCCACAGCCTGGGTCCTCAATGTCAACCCCAATTTTCTGTAGGTGTCCTTTCAGTGCACAATGTCCTGTCAGGAGACCTATTACTACTGTACGAAGATGATTCTGACTGAGATTTAGTAGTTTGTCAGCCTTCTTTACTGATGGCTTCTTAATGAGGTTTTGCCTTGACTATTTTCCCAGTATTCTTTATGTTGTTCTTGGACCCATTTTCGTATCTGCCCTCGTACTGTGTTTTTTAGACACGCCCAGGACAGGTTCTGGGCCCACGTACATATGAAGACGATGATCCTATCTTCGCCACCTCATCGGCTTTTTCAGTTTCCTCCCACGTGATTGCCAATTTTGTTGTGCCCCAATTCTGTATATCTGCTGTTCGGGGATTGTAGCAATCGAGAATACCCCATTGCCTACCCCATTATCACATGAAGTGGTGGGAGGTTTAGAAGGAATCCCATTGCTGTTGTCGGCGTTGTCCGCATTGCACCAGTTATACCCAACCACGCAAGTCTCTGTATCTTGTTAAGCTCGTTTATAGCAGTTTGTTGCTGCCTAAGTGATCATGGGTCTACCCACCGTGATGTACTACGTCCAGTACATCATTCTTGGTTTTAATGTTTTTCTTTAATGGCTCTCCTATTTTGTCTCTGCCTTATAAGACGTCGCACTCTGGGAGATTTGCACCAAATCTCCCAGAGTGCGATGTCTAACATTATCTTCCTTCGTAGATTCTGCTGAGGATGGAAACTTAGTTGCCGAAATACGTATGCAGGAGTTCTTCACTCATCGAGGTGGTAAGGGTATTTTTTATTTTTACTAATTTATTATTCGTGTAACAGATTTGTCATCATCTGAAGATCAAACTGGTTCATCGACTGACCAAAAGTTGAAACTGTGTGTGTGTAATTGCTATTCCTTTCTTAAATATGATTGTATTATATGGGTATATGTATGATTCGAGCTATTTTTGTTACAAAAGTGGAAACTATTATTTCTTAAAGGATTATATATTTTACTTTAAATTTAATAACTTGTATAATACCCCAATTCCTAAATAAATGTTCGAAATGTGAATTACGTTAATGTTGAGTAATAATAAATAAAATTATGGGGTTTTTCACTGATTCTTATATAAAAAAATTATGTTTTTTTTTTTTAATATTCTACTGTTTTCCTCAAAATATGCAGAAACCCAAATAATGGAACCGGAAATAATAATGTACAGCTGATTCGAAGATATGGCAACTGTGTATCGGATTCCCATAAGCTCTGTACTGCATTCGGAGGTTGAGACGATCTATAGAACGAATAGTTTGCTTGTATATCACGCCACACTTGGAAGCACTGACTGCGTGTAACATCAGGCTGCAATAGAGTAATCACTGTTACTTTATATTTGTGGTATTGTTTAGTCATCGAACTACATTTCTCAAACAATTTTACTCAAAGTAAAACATCTTTTTCTTTACCCAATATCTGGATGGAAGGAAATACTTGAATATAGGAGGATATTTTCTTGAAACTTTATTCTTATGAAAACAAGAATTTCTATATTCTAATACTCATTGATCTTGCTTTTCTGCACTGCAGCATCTGCATATATTAAAATATACATACATACATATATATGTACGTTCCCATATTACGTGTAACTACTGACACAAAAAATATAATTATAAAAATGAGAAGAATTCAGAATTCAGCTTTGGAGCAGAAACATTTACTGTAGAGATTATCTATACAGTTCTTCCATGTCTAGAGAAAGAAATATTAATAAATTTACCGTTTACTTCTTGGACTTTTTCCATTTTAGTGCGTTCCTTTTCACGCTCCATGTGTCACGAAAGCTAACTGTAACGGACGCATCGTCATAGCTACCGTACCTTGACGGCAACACATAACATATAGGCAAAACAATATCGTCTAAAAATTAGACCTAATGAGACCGTTGAAAATTTCTCTATAAAACGTAATTTATATAGCCATACAAATGACGTACACGGAAAAAACGGTTTGACTATAATTTTATGTTTAACAAATTATGTTAAGCGTAGACATATATATATTGCTAAGAGAACAATACAATTATTGTTGGTGTTAACATAATTTTATATTAAAAGATAATCGGGAGTGATCGTCTACCATCGTAGCACAATTTCCCAGCTACGTATTCAGCATAAGATCTCCAGAATAGTCCAGGATCCAGTCTCCAACCCAGAAGAACGCACTATCCGAACAGGTAAGAGTATCCTCATTACATTTAACAGTAATTGTTTGCCGACTGTTTGTGAAATTCAACAACTTGCTTTTTTTAGTATTCAGTTGTGATATATAAACCAATCCTGTAAAACTAATATTATGGTATTTCAAATCCGAATAGATTTTTCTTCTCGTTGTCATAGTTGTGTCATCCGCAAGTAGAATCACAATATCACGCACTACTTTCGGTAGATCGCTAATATATAATAAGAAAAGCAATGGACCAAGAATGGGGCTTTGAGAACCCCATGCAACACGATTTCCCATTCCGGGTCATTTCATTTCTGATCTTGTCAAATCCCACAACACACTGTCGCCGATTTGTTAAATATGAAGCAATCTAGTTAAGGAGAAGTCTATTAATTCCAATAATCTCCAATTTTTCCAATAACATTAAGTGATGTACACGGTCAAAGGCTTTTGACAAGTCCATACACCGTGACCTCGGATCTCTCCAGACGATCTCCAGCGATCTCCTTCAGAAGTTGGAACATGGCGCGCAGTGTGGATCTCTTCCTTATAAAACCATTTTGAAAACAGATAAATCTGCCATATTTTTCCATAAACCATCGACAAAAACAAAAATTTGAAGTTTTTTTAAAAAATGCTTAATCAACACTTAAAAATAAAATAAAAACAACAATTTTTTTTTAAACATTAAATCTCTCTTATTATGCAACTTTGTTAAGATACTTGTACGTTAATGACCTTATTTTAAGATGTTTAATCACCCCTAGAAAATAAAATCACAAGACCGTAAACATTCTGTATACGTTGTTACAATTTTAACATGCTATTAATTTATAAGCAATGAATGTTTGAATTTAACACGTTCTTTAGCAATGGGTGATTAATAAAATCAAATAACCGTATTTCCATCACACCAAATATCGAAGCATTAGTGTCTAAAAAATAATGTTTCATATCGCTGGCTTGTCTTTCATAGTTATAACAAAAAATTAATGAATTTATGACATTTAAATTACTTAAATATGTTAACTATATATTTTACGTTGTTTGCTCCTCCACTAGCGTTAGTGTTAGCGTATTTTATGTGTGACACAAAACAACTAACTCATCTTCCAATGTGGACCAGAGAAGCTAAAAGGTTGGACAGCCAGTTCTACACTGTTCATAAACCATAACGAAATACGGTGTCAGCCAAAAAGGATTAAATAATTTAATTGCTAAATAAGTATTTAATAATAAATATTACAAACGGCACAAAAACTATTTATTGAAGTGCGTACGTCAACAACCTAATTTCAACGCTTCATTATGTCGAGCACGACTTTATTGGGTATTTCAGGGGGAAGCTATACCCCCTCTCTCTCATATCTCTTCATCTTATCAGTTAATCGAGTTTCCTGGTTCTGAAATATAAGTTATTTCTTTAGAAAACCCCATAAGACCATATCCGGCGATCTGGAGGACTAATTCAAAACGATGTTTCGGAAAATTAAACAATGAAGGTTAATACCTATATTGTCTAATTCTTCTTGTTTTTTTGCATATAGTATTACTGATATTCTTACTGCCAAATAAGTGTACTAGAATACGACCATAAAATACATCTTATTTCATTGGGAAAAGTGTAAGGAATACAAATAAAAATCTTATAATTTTACACAAAGTTTTTACTGCGTGGTAAAAGTCGGTACTGTTATTAAACAGCACAGACTTTTAGGTATTAACCTATTAACCAATAAAATCAGTTTTCTGCCTGCTTGCTCTAATTTGAAACAACAAAGAAATCAAACAAACAAAATCATACAATAGCAATCATCAAGATACATTTAAGACGGATTTTGTTTATATTCTAGCGGCTTATTTCAAATACTAGTTCGTTTTACAACAAATCGTTGTTTTTAGGCATGCGCGTTAAAATACATTTTTTGTCAATGTTGACCTACTACAATTTGTCAGATATACAATACTATTAAATGGGTAGTAATGTTTACATGAAAAAATAAATTTCTATTTTTCATGGAGTTTTAATTATGTTAGAGGGAAGGGCAAATAAGCTACACGATATTCTAAAAACGTAACATGAAACAATTCTACTACGACGGAAAAGAACCTATGAAAATAATAAACTTAAATGTAACATACCAGCAATAAAATTCCATGCATATTTCCATGCACTACGTGAACAATAAATCATAAAACAGAGAAACCAGAAATTAAGTACAACATAAAACTATAAAATATATGTATGTATTGATAAGAGACGCTTGTATGTTTATTGGTTTTCGAAAAACTATTATAATTAATATGATATGAACAACTATTCAAACTGTAATATCATCATTTCCCAAAGTCGAAAGTACTAAATCACTGAATGAAATCGTTACGAACACTGCATTTTAATTAAATATATACTCTAAATCTATACCAATATACCTTCTGGGTTTCCTTTCAGAAGTTCGTTTTCGGCCACTCGCGACACAACAAGTGAATAGTCTGATCAGGGCGCGGCAGCGGTTTTTTCTCCACCGATCAGGACATTAACTGAGTTCCTTTCCGTCCGCCCAGGACACTTAATGTTCGTCTCTGTCCGCCCGCGACAAGACAACATCTCGTCTTCGTCTGTTCAGATAAGACCCGGAACTCACCTCACCGTCCCTTCGAGACGAAACAAACCGTTCGCCTACATCCGATCACGACAAGACGGTGTTGTTTTTTGTTATAATCACCATGTGGTATGTGATAGGTATTACCTTCGCCACTTCGAAGCCCGTTCTTCAAGTGAGGAACCCATAAGTCGCCCATCCCAGACTCACGTACCCACACCTGGTCAAACAGCTAACTATTTCAAATCGTGTCGTTCTAAATTCTTTTCAGTCTAACTTTTCATAACATCAACATCAGAGGTGACCCAACTCATACTGTCGCAACCGCGATTAAGTTAGCGCGCATACATTATTCATACATACCGTTTATTCATTATCTATTTCAATTTTTAAATTCATAACTTTTTTTTCTATTTTTGAAGAAATATACTTTTTAGGGGACACTTCTGTTGTTTTACTTTATTTAGTTACCAGATTCCTCAACCTTTGTTTACCAATTACATTATATATGATTACTTGATGTTATGCACGTTTTACAGCGTTTGTATTTTATTATTTCACACACAAGTAATAATAATTCAAGCTGAAAATATTTAAAGCATTTTTTTCAAACAATCATCTTATTTTTTTATTTTTTTGACTAAACAAACGTCATTCCACTCACTTGCAATAATTGTCGCCCATCTACTACGGCAAATTTTTTTATAATTTTTGATTAAGTGATGAGGTCCACTCATTTGTAACAAAAGCATTTTTTTCAGGAAAATGAAATCAACTATAATGGTTTTAATCCATATAAAAGAAAAAAAGTATTGAGGTTGTTCCATTTTTTCAGTTTTGAGAAAATTGTCATGGTAGCACCTGAAAACAATCGCTAGTTGTGTCGTTAAATCACTTATAAAGTCAAAATGAGGCATTTGAGTGAAATCGAAACCGTATGCATGGTTACTCTCCTTCAAGAAGGGCGGTCATTGAGATTTGCCGCCGAAGAGCTGAACACGTCGAAGTCCGCTATTCACCGCGCTTGGAAACGCGATAAAAGGTGGACAAGGCCGGAAGCGGAAAACAACTCCTAGGCAAGATCGGTATTTTAGTCAACTGCACTACAAACACTTCGACGCACATATATTGCTCGACACCTGGTAAATTAAATGCGAGTTGCTCATAGAATTGAGGTATAAGGTGAAACCGTCAGAAGAATGCTAAAGGAGAACGCTTTACGATCTAGGCCCCAATTAAAGCACCTCGTCTCACCGGGGAACACAAACAAGCGAGATTAAGGTTCGCTTTAGACCACGTGAACTGGCAACTTCGCCAATGGAGATCTGTTCTCTTCAAGGATGAGTCGAGGTTTCGCTTGAATCGATTCGATGGGCGTGTGTGTGTTCATTTAATAAATAAAAAGTTCTTGTTTTTTATTTCTGCATATGTACGGTCATTAATCCATTCTGTACGTAACATAGGCCACCCACACTAGTGCCCTTTAATTAAGCGGAGCAGTGTAATTCAATTCGATTTAATTATTAGTTTTTTATTTAATTTTTAAATTTGCTTTCTTCATGGCAATATCTGCGATATATGCGGAAATTTTCAATCCACGACTTTCACAACAACCCATCAAAAATAACCCTAAACGTATAAATATGTTTAAAAAAACGAATTGCGTTTGCTATCGTAATAATTTATGGACAAGTTTTTTTGGAAGCAAAAAGACAATGATCTTGAACAAACCTGTTACTCCCACCGCACTATTTGGTAACATGGTTTCCTGGAGCTGAGCGAGCCGTAATAAATATCTGTATTAACATGAATACGAGATCAGATATTGAAATATAAACAGACGGGATCGATGTCAGCGTACTTGAAAAGACCGACAACTGTTACTACCCATACAGAGAGAAGCAATACATATACACATGCCATGCCGAACTGATTGATTGCACGACTTAAAATTTAACGATGTTGTTGCCATTATCATATGGTTCTAGACCGCGTTTAAACCGCAAATGTGAAGAAAATTCAAGGATTAAATACGTGCCTTTGCGGTAACCTATTAAGTGGGGATCGGTTGTTTTTAATAACCGATTAACTAGTAAATATAAGTATCATAGTTGCAAAAGATAATGACAAAATATCACGAGGTTCCCGGGTTTCAACGGTGTCATCTTGGAACAAATATAAACATAAAAAATAAAATATATGTACTACGAAATAAATCCATAAAATAGGGACCTCGACGGCTCCCTATTTTATGTGGTATTATCTTTGGGCGATAAAGTATCTTCAGCAGGTAAAGGTAAAGAGGTGTTTACATAGTCCTGGAACCACGTGAAAACTGGACGTGATGAAAAGCCGTGGCTAAGTTCGAAGGTGCCTTGGTTATACGTCCATCCACCTACCATTAGTTTTCTCACACGATCATGTTACTGGTGTTACTGTTGGACATTATATAAAATATTTTCAGTGTAACATTGCTTGGATACAGAGTGATTCGCGAACATTTCTTCACTTGGAAACTACGCTTTGTGCAACTCCCTAATGGAACTTTAAAAATACATAAAGTTTGAACAGCAAAAATTGAAAATCGTACTCATGTCCGCGCCGACGAAATCAGTTTGGTGGTAACTGGAATCCGATTAATAAAAACATAATAATAATAATAGTCCCCTTTTAGCAAGCCTCCTGGCTCTTAGGGGAAGGCAGGGGTGTGGTCTGCCATGGTTATTAGCCTTTTCGGCACACTAGGACTGTATAACGTGGCAAGCGCTACGAGCCGACCGCCTATTATTACCCCAGAATTTGACTTCCAGGTACTCATTTTTACAGCCTGACTCGAGCCGTGGCCGTAAAAACGCCGTCGATGTTATTATTGGCCCCGGCCGGGAATCGAACCCGGGCCCTTCAATTTAGTAGTTTAGCAACCAACCCACTAGACCACTACGGCACTAACACAATAAAAACATACGATACAAATATCAAGTTCATTTTCGTTAAAAAAACTGACCCAGTTATAAACACTATTCAAATTCTTTTGCTGTAACAAAAACAACTTGCCTGGTGTTTGAATTAACCCGCATTTTTACGAAATGTATGAAATGAAACCGACTTCAATGGCATGGATAAAGGCATTTATCCTTATTATTTTTAGGGCTGGTTCTACAATCACAGTATAAACACGGGAAAAATTATTCCATGGAATAACACAATTCCATGGAGTGACTTATACAACTAACCCAACCTTATTCTAGGATTAAAGTATACTAACTAATGACGAGAGATTGATTGTTGACGATGGATAGTTAATTGAGTTGTCGTTATGGTATATACATTCTTTAGGTGTTTTTTGCAGACCCCAAACAAATAGCCCAAATGTCTAGGGTCTGCAAAAAAAACTAAAGAATGTATATACCAAGTACCGTGTGAATGTGGAAGAATATACATCGGAGAAACAGGCAGACCCTTGCAGTTCAGAATCAGAGAACACCAAAAACTGATCCGACTGGGGGAAACACAAAAATCGCGCTTGGCTCAACATATTTGGGAAGAAGAACATAGGATTGATTGGGACAAAGCGACAATTCTAGCAAGAGAGGGAAATTACACCAAGAGAAAATTAAAAGAAGCAGCGTACATGGCCACAACAACAAACGCCAGAAGCACTCCAAGCCTGGAAATCAAAGATGCCTGATTACCAATGATTAGATACAGCATAAGCACGATAAGGGAGACAGAGGAAGAAAGGGAATAACGGCACACAGAGATCTGCGTACGTATGTTATTACGCATCATGGTCTGCGCATAAAACATAACGCACTACGACCGGTGCATACCACTGCGCAACAAGCTCTGCGCATACCAGTGCGCACCACTTTCTGCGCATATGTCTGGAGCCTAAATACAGGTTAAAGAAACTAACTTCCATCCCCCCAATTGACTAAGTGGTTACTGTGCTAGAATAGAGAATATTCGGAATTTCAAAACCTGGTTCAAGTCTCACACAAGCACAAAAAAGTTATTAGAAAAATTGGTTCTCGGATATATTTGTCAGATAAATATTGCAAAATGAATTTGGCAAGAAATAGCTCTTGTCAGAGCTACCCTGATGAGTGAAATAGACGAATTGCCGAAACGTCGGGTCACCAAAATCCAACAAACGATGGAAATAGCGCAAACAACGACAACCCAAGTAAAGTATACTAGGTTTATCCTGTGTTTGTAAAACCGGTCCTTATAGAGATAAAACAGCCTAGCCAGGCGGCACAAACGAACGATTAATTTTATGCTATTTAAGTTGTGCTTACACCTGTTGGTAAATTTACCGATTTTTTCATTAGTACTAAGATAGTTTGGAAGAAATTTTTAAAACGATAATAATAATGTTAATTTTTCATATACACCATCAATATCTTTCTTGCTCATTCTATGCATGGGCGTCATCTATATTTTCATTCCTTTTTTATAAACTTCGCGAATCATATACTAATAAGTAGTTTAGGGGAAGAAATATCTTTGACCCACTGACTTGTACTATTTTTGATATCTTAAGTTTCAAGAATGATTTAAGATTTGCATGCAGATGCATTTTCCTTAAGAAAACAGCAACTGCACAATTAAATGTTTAATAATATGCTTCCAATTGTGCTATTGCATGAATATTCATTGTAGATTGTATTTAGTGGTCACGAGTAGAATAGCTATGTTGGTTATGGCCCAAAATCCCATAAGGTTTACACAGGGGGTCTAAATTCACATTTCCGCCATCTTGGATTTAATGAGGAGTGAGGGAGAGATAGGGAGCCCCGACCTCGCGGTATTAAATTCAAGATGGCGGAAATGTGAATTTAGACCCCCTGTGTAAACCTTATGGGATTTTGGGCCAGAACCAACATAGCTATTCTACTGTCACGGTATCTATTAGAAATATTTTAGTTACTTTGAAGTTCATTAAGCAGCTAACCGCAATATGTGTGGTATACACTGTGGAAATTAAGTAACGCATAAATTCAGTAATTCTGTAGTTATTAATTTTTTGGAAAAAAAGGCGTATGGAGATTTTAAACTTCAGCAAATAATAATGAGCCTATTTTCAGTTTTTTTACGTCATTTGCTTTTCATTTTATGACGGCATCGACTTTTTTTAATAACGACTTATATTTTTTATTATTGATTTTGGTAATACTTTTCATTTCGTTTTCCGCGGTATAAAATTTTCAATGTTATATTTGAAAAAAAAAATCCAGAAAAACAGTCTTACATTTCAAAAATTAAAAATTCCTTAAATTGGGAAAATTTATCTAGTTGCCGGTATATACAACAAACAAAAACATTAATTACGGCAAATGTACGGTTTACGGTAAATGTCAATAAAATAAGTGCTTTTTCTAAACTAGAAAAACTATTTTATTAATAATTACAATTGAGGTAAAAACAGAGAATTGAAGTGTTAATGATGATTGGTTATGGCGACAGAGCTAGAACACATCAAGAAGTGTGTCAACTTTTTAGAGGAAAATTATTTAACAATTAGTAGGATTGGAAAAAAATTAGAAAAGGCGAAATAAAAACACTTATTTTATTGACATTTACCGTAAACCGCACGACATTTGTCGCAACTAATGTTTTTTGGTTTATACACCGGCAACTATATAGATAAATTTTCCCAATTTAAGGAATTTTTAATATTTGAACTTTAAGACTGCTTTTCTCGATTTATTTATACAAATACAACATATTGGAAATTTTATACCGTTGAAAACGAAATAAAAAGTACTACCAAAATCAATAATACAAAATATAGGTTGTCATTTAAAAAAAAGTCGATGACGTCATAACGTGAAAAACAAATGGCATAAGAAACTGAAAATAGGCAGAAAATATTTGCCCAAATAAAAATCGCTAACCCCTTCAAGATAGAATAGATCTTCCTCATCGTGTATGGAAATTGACTCTGGCGTTCCGCAAGGCTCAGTGCTTGGTCCAATGCTTTTCCTTCTATTGATCAATGACATCACCAATCTAAAGATCAGCCGTCACCTATGTCTCTTCGCAGACGACTCTAGCATCACTTGGAGCAACCCTAACAAAGTAGACCTACAATCGGCTGTATCCAGAGACTTAACCATCATCAAAAAGTGGTGCAATTCAAATTGCCTATGCCATAATAAAGTAAAAACCGTAATTCTACCGTACAAAGGTGCACTGCAGCAACCATGTGTTTTCGAAGATGAGACTGTCAATATAGTTCCATCTGTCAGATTCCTGGGTCTTATTGTTG
>JARFOC010058812.1:0-18497 GCA_031763485.1 Osmoderma eremita | reverse complement strand
AGCCTTTTCTTTGTTTTGATACGATGACAAGGTCGTCAGCATATGCAATTATTTGCGCCACTCGATTTCTTATATTCTCTTTATTTAAATTTTTGGTGATATATTCCAAACAAATGTTGAATATAGTAGCAGATAGTGTATCGTCTTACGCCCTTATTCACCTCAAATGCTCCCGTTTCACCTGAACTTGTTCTTATTTTAATCCAAGTTTCCTTTACCCTCATTGCTATTAACCTTATAAGCTTTGCTGGTATACTTAATTCTTCTAGTATAATTATCAACTGCTGCTTATTTATGGAATCAAATGCTTGTCTAAAATCTATGAATAATATCCCTAGCTCAAGTTTAAATTCATTAGCCTTTTCTATCGTCTGCTTTAGGATATGCACCGGATCAGCTGTGGATTTTCCTATTGTAAAACCGTATTGATATTCTACGTCTATGTTAAAAGCATTAGGACTAGTGATTGTAAATTTACCGATTTCTTTCATTTACCGGTAGATATATCAGAATGTGATCGAAATTTCTTCTTTTCAGATAGAACGTATTATAGGAACGTATTTGGTTTTACAGATGCCTTCCCACAAAGGCCGTACTTTTTTCCTATTATCTTCAACTTATGGAGAGAACTGCGCGCGAATAAGGCAGAGAGAAGAATAAAACCTTGGTGGTTGTTACGTTTTCTCGAAATCCGGAAGCACAATATCCGTTCAGTGGAGTATGCAGAGTATTTCAGCTCCCCTAATGCCATTTTATTTCGGTGTCTCACTCTACTGTATTCGGCACATATTGAAGCTCCCTCTGCACTGGGCATTAATGGTATTGTAGCTCCATTACGCGTATGTGCCGGCCGTATAAGTAGGTAAACGTTTCGGAGTTAGGTAAGTATGTGTTCTAAAGCGAAACTCGCTATGAACTACGATTCTAAACGAAAAGTATATACCTGTTTAATGCGATACATAGAATTTAGAGATGTGTTTTGTGGTTCTGTTATTTTTTTGGAGCACATAAACGTACGTGTGTACCAACTGGAAGGGAATATTGCAATGATCTTATACAGCATCTTGCGGTGATTCCAAAATTGATTGTTATCGTATTAGGTTCGTGTGCCAGAGTCGCTACCATCAAATTGTTTATCATGACAGTTAATTAAGTACGCACAGGACTGCCACCTGTACGATTGGTATTTGAATTTAATATTAGAGTTTCCATTAAAATCCGAGGCTCAAAGAGCGCGACTATTAATGAGTATATTGCAATGAGTATTGCAATATATCATTAAAAAATCTAATTGCATCACTAGAACATCAACGATTGGAACGGGTTCCTGGTTTTAAGATGGTTTGGGGAATATTCCCAGTGGCCCTAAAGCCCTTAATTTATCCTACATATAATCTATCCTCAGGTTGTGGTTTGAGATTGGGTGAGTCTTCTATGAAACGGAATCTAGAATATAAGTATGATTGTTTTCTTCTAGGACCAGACTGAATTATTCATTAGCAGCCAACTAAAGCAAGTGCTCCTAATTAGTTCCCCAATTACTATCTACAAGTTATTGTACTTTATTGGTCCACGTCTTTATTTTCCCATGCGTTTTTATTAAATAGTGCTTGCAAGTAAGAGATCAATTGAATGTTGCCCGTATAACATATAATTCATTCAGTCAGACCAAAAGACTTCCACCAATGTCGTTTTTTCTGTATAAAGAGGTCGTGTTATGGTCTGAAAAATACGATACGGTACCGTACTTGAATGTGACTTCTTGTCCCCTGAATGTAACATCGGATAAAAATCAGATAAAAATAAGTTAATTTCATTTAGTTAGTTTTCGTTTTCCTGATTTTGAGTGACGTCGTTATGGTTTCGCCATATGTATCTAACTTGAACCTTTTTATGAAAGCCCATATTGATCTATTTCATAAATTTTTTTTTATTTTCAATACTTGAATCATTTAGAGATATCTTTTTATTGGAAATAATTTAGCCGAAGCACTTAAATACTGCGTTTGCAATGTACTTACAACAACGAGATATGGCTATTTAATAACGAGACTATGTAAATAAAGCAATTAGAACTACATATCCATTGATCTTGAACGTGTCTGAACTCGCATCACAAACAGAAACGGGCTATAACGATCACTTGATTGTGAGGCGCCGTTTTGTCTGGTTGTGTTTTTCGTTGTGTGCCAGAATAATGCTAAATTTAAAAGTTGAAGTAAAGGTTGCAAGGAGTATGGGGCAGCACAATAAACACAGTGTTCGGATTATTTCTCTTGCGCAAAGTACGATCTTGCACTTCAAATATGGATAAAAATGGGCTGATTGTTTCAAAACACGATCATCAGATTGAAAGAAAGAATCGTCAAAGCAAGTCAAAATTCAAAGCTATCCTCATCGTGTTTTCCGACACCTTTGTGTAATCGTGTAAACTTGACAGTATGGATTCCAGAAGTCATAGCAGGTAACCAACATTATTAGATGGACGTTTTGACAAAACTGAGAGGAAGCCAGAACTGTGGAGAAATGATTTCATTCGTCTTCAGGACAATGCGCTTGCTCACGCAGCACTTTCTGCCAAGTAATTTTTAACCTACCACCGCATAGCACTTGAACATTCCCCATATTCGCCCCACCTGGCACGCTGCGACTTTTATATTTTCCAAAAAGTCAGTGCTTAATGGGACACGTTACGAGTCAGTTGATGCTGTGAATGAGAAACCGGCGAATGTACTGAACAGCTAACAGAAATTAATTTCATCCACAACTTCGGCAAGTATAAAGCAAGATTGCAGCGAGGTATAATCGCAAATGGGGAGCATATTGAAAGTGACAAACATTAAAATTATAATACATATAAATATGGATGAATTATCGGTCTAGTTATTTAATACCTCCCATATTGTTTCCAATAAACTGCTAAGCAAGTTATAAAAAATAAAATAAAATTGTGTAAATCATCAAATATTCTTTTCTGTTAATAATAATAAGAGATAATCATGCTTCTTGAACTCTATTGAAAAGCTTTGATGAGGCCTGCGTATTTTAATACATACATATGTGGATAGATGGATCTGAAATTATAAGCGTATATCACTTAACCTGAAAATGAATTTTTGTACACTTTGTCATATAAAAAAAGACAGTAACCCATTCTATTATAAGGGCTTATAAAAACAGAAAGACAACACATAATACAAACTTTTATTCAGATGTATATACCAAAAAGCATAAAATAGGGATCGTTTAAATACATCTTTATTTTATGTACCTAAACTCTATGTTCTTATTACACAAATTACACCAATGCAGTTTCGGATATTGTTCTTAGTTTAACAAGCTCTTTACATTCCACGAGAATAACATACATATAGAGTAGCGTATGCATATTTGCACGGTTATTGCGTATACTATAACTTTGGTAGATCTTAGGCAAGTGCGCAAACAGCGCCCGAGTTTCAAATTGTAAAGATTTGAACTGTCGCCAAATCTTCAACATTTTCCAAATATATGTTCAGCATACGTATGCAACTATAATCAAGGAGGTGTAATAGCTGATTCCCACACTGTATAATAGAATCATTGTACTATAATACAATGATTCTAATAATCATTTAAATTACAAAGCTCTTGCTTTGTAATTTAACCAACTTAAAAAAAAATATACCAGGAACATGCTAAGATTGATTGAGACAGACGCAATCAAAAGATAATTTTTCTCCTCGAACTGGTGGGTAGCGAAAGGGGCAACGTCTACAACAGATGGCGGTTCAGACTCATTCTACGAACAATAATTAAATCAACGTTAAAGTAACGTAAAATACTCATCACGAACTTTCCCCAATTCTGAATAAATTCTTTTTTCTTTAGGTATAAGGGTGACGATCCCCTTAACGGGGTAGCAGAATTGAGCGCTAGATTATTTGGGATTATTCAAATACTTCAGTGAATAAGCGAGCGAGATTTGTGAAATCTGCCGGTCTTTGTCTAATAAATCTTTTACAACAAAACCTGGGAGAGAGTTTTTACCAGGTTAGAAGAGTTTTGTTTATGATGGAAGGTAGCTAACGCAATACATTATTGAAAATTACTTTCTGTGTATTTATACACACAAAAAATGTGCTTAGTCTTTTCGTTGATAAAAATTCAAGATTTAATGTTACCCCATTTTATTTTAAGTGTATGTTAGGGGTTGTCAACCTCTTTTAAGAGACGTTATAAATATGAATATTCCAAGACCGAGCACCATTCATTCAATTTATATTTTCAAAAGGCGAAACGAATTGGTTATTTCAATGTTGACAAGCCTTTCTATTTGTGTGGATGGTGGGAAGTTCAATGTACTGCTACAAAAAGCGTTTTTTTCTTTTTCGCACAGAATACGTAACTCTAAATGCTTTCCGTCGATGGCCACTAAAGTTGAATATTGATGAGAGTGAGGGTGTTTTTGCAGATTTCAAGTTTTCAGGAATTTTAAATAGTTCTTTAGGGCGGCGATTACATTAGAGTACGATTTTCTTTTCAGCCGCATTTTAGACCTTTCAGCCTTTAAGTGTATATGCGATAAAAATCTGTACTTAGGACGGCAGTACAGCTCACCTCGCGACTTATCCCTTTATTGCCCAACCTGCGTTTTATTTCGTATTAAGCCATATTTTTTTTGTTACTACTAATAAACATGGGCTCAAAAACAAGTCTCAATTTTTTTTGAAAATGTTAGAGTGACGTTTTGATTTTTCTTTGGCGGTGGGACGTGATAGCCCCGTTAGGAATCATAAAGTTAAATGAAACACCATTATTTCCAAAACGAATTTTAAACATTTATTTCATGATACTCTAGAAAACATTTTTTTAACTATTGCAACATAAATAAACATTGCACGTACAACATCTCGATTGCGGTCTAGACTCTGTGGCAATAGAGCTACACATTTCACACCTCCCTCTTGTGACAGGAAGAACTGGCCAGTGTTTTCCCAATTTACCTGTCCTTATGTCATTGGGTACACTGTAATTGTACTTGCGGAGTTTTCTCTGACAGGAAGATGAAGACGGACTGCAGGGTGGTGAAGAAGTAGACGTTCTTTTTTTATTCGTTTGTGTAAAATTTTAAGATTGATTCATCAATCCGGTTGCCACTGATCTACGAAATTCTAGAGGCGTTACCTTCTCAAATAATTGATTTGAGATAATGTTGGCATTCACAAATGTGTGATAACTTTGTTATCTTTCCAGGTAAAATATACTATACTCGTCGAAGAAAATCTGTGGTCATAGTCGCCCCTTTTCATTCCCTTTTCACCTTGCATGTGCTGTTGTAGATGTTTCCGTGTGGTTCGGATAGTATCACATGCTAACGTGCTTTCCATGAGGAGTTCTTCCAATAATGGTATCGATGTAAAGTAATTATCGAAAAATAACTTTCTGTTCTGGTACCAAAATTGAAAGGGAAAGAACAACCCGTTCTCCCTACCCAAATTTTGCAAACTCTTCCTGCAACTCTTCATTTTTAACTTGATACAAATCAAAGCCAAGTATATAACCATTCTGGTCTGCAATTGACCAAAGCTTATACCCTCGCTTTATAGGCTTTTTTAGATTGTATTGCTTGGGGGAATTGTGGCCCTTGAATAAAATCATTGATTCATCAATGCTCAATTCTGTTGTGCCCTTACTGCACTTACAAAAGTTGTCATTCCGTGTTGCTATTAAAGGTCGAATTTTATATGCTTTATCCTTATTAGATATTGGCAATGTCTTATTATCTTCAACGTGTAAATTCTGCAAAATCTTTTCAAACCTGTTTCTGGGCATTACTTTTGTAACATATGGAACACACAGATCCTCGCTTGTACTCCAGTAGTGCTTCCAACTTGGAAGTATGTGATATCCCATAAACAGATTTATTCCCAAAAAAGCCAATAAGTCAGATTTTTTCAAATTTAATACTTTGGCATTCTGCACTGGATATAAGTTACTTTGGTAAATTATATTTTCCAAGGCAGCCTCTAAAAGGGTAATAAAGACGTCAATCACATGCAGCAAAGATATCAGCGTTAGCACCATCTCTAATATTGTATGACATGTCACGTTCAGTGCGATCTTTCTTCTTCCATTTTCTAATTGGCTCAGGTGCATCATCCAGTCCACCATATACCAGTCGCAGGTATATCTTCAGTCTTATCATCATTGAATTGACCTCTGGCTCAACTTCCTCAATTTCATCTATTTCTTCATCGTTTTCTTGATCACTATCAACTTCACTATTTGCGTCAACATCGGGCATTTCTTCTATAGCCTCTGCTTCGCGTAATAGTTCAGCATCGTAAGCTTCCGTGTCCAGTAATTCGATTCCATTTTATATTCGATTTACCTGGCGAAAAACACGTAATCAAAACCAACAAAACAAAAAAAATGACGAATATAGAAAATATGTAGCCATTTTGTTCCTGACGGGACTGTAGGGTACACATTTTGTAAATGTCTATAAAAATATTAATTCAGTAATTTTTCCAAATATAAATGTTCCTGTCGTAAATATACGATATGAATTACCTATTTATTCCAATTTTATTAATAAAACGATGGTATAAACAGCGAAAAGGAATAGTAAACTTACCTTGGCCACTCAGTGAGGTTATGGTCTGACCACGGGAGGCGATGTAAATTATAAGTAGAGTGATACAAGTTCTCGTTTACTTCCTGGTGGTAGGCGGCGCTGTAGTTAGTGTACTTCCGGTACAAACGGTAACGTGGGGAGCCATTTTATTGTTGATGCTTGTCAGATGCAGTCAGCTGCTTGCGCTTGTTTGGTTTGGTCAATTTTGTTCTATATTTTTCTTGTGTTATTGTGTTATTGTGTTATTGTTAGTTAGTGTAGTGATTAATATAGTACAGACTTTTGTTAGAAGCGCAGTCAGAAACTATACGAAATTGAACGACGCATGCGCACTAATTGCTATGCGTTCGCAGTGCTACAATTGAGAAGAAAAGTGTGACGTAAATTTTGTTTGGAAACCTGCACAGTCTCACCAGCGGAAAAATGTGAGAACGAAATGTAGACATTTTTTTGTAATAAAATTATTGAAATAGAAAATAAACACAATATAAAGAAAGATCCAAACACATGTAAATAACAGAATGGCTAAAATTATAGGTTATTTCTTTTGTTTGGAAACCTAGACAGCCTAAAATGATAAAAGATATCATTCTTTTAATCATTTTACGCTGTTGGCGGCGCTGCAAATGTTTCCAAACAAAACAAATCGATGTCATCACTTTTCTTCTCAATTTAATATTTTGACAGTTTGAAATGTACAATTTGGTTTTCGGAGAGTAGTAGGATTGCAGTAATAAACGGTTTGTGATTAGTGCATAAAGTTCATGGATTTCATGTAGATTTCAAATTCGCACATGCGCATGTAACGAAATTCATTGAAAATTGTAAGTTGTTTTAGGGTTATATACGTATATTGTGAATTAATTATATTTCTTTAATAGCAATGTTTCCCATATAGTGTTGTGTAACTAATTGTGAAGACGGATTACGGAAAAATTAAAGATTTCGATATAAACATGTGTTCATTTTTGTGTTAATAATTGTATAGAATATAGAATTAAAAAAAATATTTACTTCCTTAAGATAGACGGCATAAAACGCAATTGCGATTTCGCGTTATTAAGTTGCCATTGTCTACTATCCCTGACACTAGAAGATATATTCTGCCATAATTTCAGAATCATTCATATTGGTGCTGCCATCTAGACACAAGTGCTAGAAATAGATGTACTGCTTTGTTCCGTCAGGTAGCAAGTTAAGTAAACGCTTGCATTATAATTATTACCTTCAAATTTGACGGGACAAAGTATAATTGAAATCTATGGATGAGCTTGATGTTTCAAAAATTCCAGTCTATTTTTCATCAAATGGGTGGTTTGTTGATAACCCTACGCCTATTGTCTGAGTTAAGAAGCAACTCTGACCATTCGCTTTCTAAAAACAGTTTGAAATATGTATAAACATAGTCTCTCAAGATGAAATGAGGTAAACTTATCAATAAAAGCTTTTTTTCAGTAATTAATGTTTCTTCATTAAAGTTTTTCTTGGTTTATAGTTAGAATTTTATATAATAAAACATCAAACAATTTTTTACTGCATGTGTTTAAAATACATATATGCACTTGGAAGCCAATGAAAATAATCCAACTAAAATCTTACCATTACCCATAAAGGAATATTGTTAGAGCTTTCTTAGATAGTGAAGGACCATCCTTTTATATTTTCCATTAGAGGTTTCTAACGTAAAGCGCATTACCTACTTTTAAAGCAATAACGTTTCCTAGCACAAAGTCCATAAAAGAATCTCGTTTTTAGCGCTTGTGTATATAAAGTTTCACGTCGTGTCTACATTTAATATTGATGTCAACTCAGCCCCCGCGATCTTCTACAGTTCACCCTTTCCTGTTTCCTCTAACTTCAACGTAATTGTACACGAAGTCTCTTCTCTACGATCCACCACTTTTTAAGCGTAAAAAACCGGTGAAACGCAAGGATTATTTAAAATATCTTTTTATTAATGTAAATTGCAATTTACATTTTCATGAGTCGCGACATCGGATCGCTTGGCGGCTATCATAATTTAAAATAATTCATACACTTTATTCGTGGGAAGGGGCTGTGCGGTTTCTCTTACATTTTATATATGTGTGGAGTTGTAATTTATTTCTGGATAAAAGAGGACGAAACAGTTTTTAAATATTTTAATTTTTGTAGGCGAGAAAATGTTGAAAACTTCTGCCTGTCATGGATTATAAATGTCCAAATAATATATACAACTAGATATATCATGGTAAAAAGATAGACATTAGCAATAAAAGACCTTTCTATAGCTTATGGTTTAAAAAATAACGCAAGTATTTCAAATACTTGTCCATATCAAGTTTTAAGTTAAGATTCTTGACCCAATATCTTCTTGTATACAGTACCTAAAACATAGTAACTCAACTTTCAAAGCACTGTTTTAAATCCTATAAAGGAAAACTCCTTAGTTCACAAGATCATGATGTACACATATACAATGACGGGGAAATGGAACCACGTAAATTCCATAATGAAGATATTGAAATGAAAATCCGAATTTTAAATGTGTTTACCTCTCCATATTTCCAAAATAATTTACATTGATTAGCAAGATTTTTGCCCCAAGCACAAAAATGCCTGATTCCCATATACTTTTGCATGCTGAAATCAATTATGTTTTCAGAATTTCTCCATCACCCTTAGTTTTTATGTTCCAGGATAATCGATTGTCTAAAGTATCCTAATATTCCATCTGCACTGAGATCAGTACCTCACAGTCTGGAATTACCTGTGCCTAAACCTCCACAAAACATGACACTAAGCGACGACGAAAGTGCTGATGATACCAAGGCAAATGGAACCCTGCTATGTTGGTAGACTATTGCTGGACGCTGAAGAGAGATGTTTCTGATGCAAAGCATAGCCGAAAGGCATATATCAGCAGTTTTCCAAATAAATATATCACTTTGTACGTCATATTTTTTTGATTTATACACATATTTTAATACATACTTTCACAAAATTTCATTGCTTTGTCGCTCTGAAACCCTGCCTGATAGAAGAATTCTGAAAACAGATATGAAATAAGTGTAAAAGGTACTACCAAGTTCATCCAATTTACCTCATGGGACAAAATAAATCTGAAATATTGTTGGCCAATGTTATTTGTTAACTTTTGCTAATAACATGACGTTATTATTGATATGTTTATTAATTGCCAATAAAATAAATTAAATTGGTCAAAAAGCAAACAATTTCCAGAGATTCTCAAAATGGGTATCATTTCCCGGCTGACATTAAGCCAATCAATCCCTAAATTCTCCTGTAATCTTCGATATGATGTTATTATGTTTATTTCTTCTGTTGAAATGCAATTTTTGCTTTGGGTAACTCCACGAGAATTAATCCATTAAAGTAAGGTAAAGTGAACGAGCAGGCCATTAAATTTCGCTACTTTTTCCGATCACACTACCTATGATTTATGTTAAACCACAACAAAGTTTTCAGATTGACGTTAGTCAAATGCCCATTTTCAACGTCGCATACACGAAGTTTGTTCTTTTCGACCAATTCAATTTGTTTTTCTTACCAATTCATAAATAAATCTGTAGTGTACTGTATTTAGAGAAAATAAAACTAAAAATAATAACAAATAAGCAATGTTAAATTATTTTGTAAATACGAGTAGGCAAACATTTTTAAAATTCCGATTTTCATTTGTATGTACATCTTAAACTAAATAATTTAGGTGTTATAGTTTGTTGGAGTCCTGTTTTCTACGGGAATCCCAAAATGCAAAAATATACAATGTGTGCCCTAAAGAAAGTAGAACTTTGCCTTATTGGAACAACTTTTTGTATATTTCAAATTAGTTTCCAATATTGGTTACTTAACGTTAATTTTTAGCTGTAAAATTTTAGTTCATGTATCTTTATTAACTTCGCAGATATTTACTTGCTTCAATACCTTTGACCACCACTAAATGTATACACCGTTCCTGGCAGATTGGGCACTCAATGAAATTGAATGCAAAGATGGAGATAAAATAAGATAAAAAAGAAATTTCCTAATTCTACGGCTACATACTTATACACAAAAAAGCGAAGGAATAAATATGTTCAACAAAATAAATGTGTTTGCATTTTAAATTTTACCGTGGAAATGTCCTTTCTTGGCTGTTAGCTCAGCTTGGCGCACTTTTGATATTTTGTTCCTTAAGTTTGGAAGGAATTTAATCAAAATGTTGTTCCATCGGGGAGTCTTAGCTTATTTGTTTGTTCATTAGATTCCATAATAATTTCAGTGTGTCTAGATCTCGATCGGAAGGTAAGTATCTGACTACAAGTTATATATGTCCGTTTTTATTTTACTGTAAGTTAAGTGAATCCAAAAATATGATTTAATCTTACATTTTATAGTGTACCTATATTTTTTATTATTTGCGTTTATAGCCGTCAGTGCAATGCCAATATTTTATCAACGTATCCTTTGCGGAATTTATTTCATGTATATTAATATATATAGAGAGAAAGTTTGTGTGTTTGAGGTAATCTCAATCAGTATTTAACCGATTTGGATGCTTTTTGCACTATTAAGATTTTTATTTTTACCGGGCGGACATAGAGTATGGTTATTCATAGATTGTGAAATAGAAGCGTTGTAAAAAAGAAAAAAAAACTACTAATGGTATGAATGTCAATCTTCTTAATGTGTTTACTTGAAAATGTTATTGCAGCATGCACGCTGAACGCAGAACAATGACAACTTCTACCATTTATTAAAGATATGTGTAATGAATGCTTCATTATAACTGAAAACAGGGCATTTGGAATTAATGCGGAAACTTGACCCCAATTTAAGCTTCTCTCGACACATCCCCACAATGTCACTTCAAGTGATCCTTTTGAATCAACTTTACGACGGTGGCGTGACATTAATCAGCTAAATGAATGCAATAGGGGCGGCTAATGAACTAACCCTAATCTGAGTGCCGGGCCACTCTCTCATTCAAGACAATGAGACAGCCGCGGGGTATTTCCAGGGTCCAGAACCTGCAATTGGCATATTGACTTCGATAGTCAAACAACAAATTAGTTCCTGGTTAAAACAGAAAGTATTCCAATAAGTAGCAATAGCAATTCTCCTGGTTTGGTACATGCGAAAGAGTGCACCTCACTTAATTATGTCAGAACTACAGAATTACTAGAACATGACCGTAAAAGGGCCAAAATAATTACTTCTGTGTTTACAGGTCACTGCAGACACAGAAAAAACCTACACAGAATAGGGTTATCGTAAGAAATCGAACGCCGACTGTGTATGGAGGACGAAAAACACTAAAGCACGTTATGTCCCACTGTCCTGCGGCCACCCGAATCAGGTACTCCATCTTTGGGAAGGAATTTGCTTCTCTAGCTGACCTGAAAAATTCCTTAAGGACCTGGACTCTAGGTTGGGCCGTACTAGAAGAGACGGATTATCCAACCTGGCGGATCGAGTAACGGGTAACAAGTAAGTAAGCCAAAAGGCTCCCCAATTTTTCAAGTAGTATTGAAATCTACGTTAATATGGACTTGAATTAAAACACTTTAGAGTACATTTAAGAACAAATAGAAGAGCACAGATAAGTGGAGGTAATGCCTAATTTTCTACTCAGTTATTACGAGTGGGTGATACCAAATACCGAATCAGAATGGCCTGATTGCAATAGATATAATAATAGGACCATCGTGAGTTCTATTAACGAATTTAGTTGTCTATGTGTGGAGGCTCCAAGGAGCACATCTGCAGAAATAAAAGATGTAATCTGAAGAAGGTCCCAGGTAAATTTATGCATCAATTGACACTATTGTGAATACAAAATAACGTTCATTATCCACAAGCATTTTTAAATTCCTTTAAGCCCTCAGGAGTTCCGCGTTAACTGAAAATTGGTTTATCTATAATATTACTACGCAACTTAAATCCTTCAAACTTGTGCAGTGGTACAATACCGATTATTCCGACAGACCTACGATTTACGTTCAAAAGATTACAGTTCCCTGTTAAATTGTAAAAGGGCAACTATACGTAGGGTTATCGAGAATTGGAAATAAATTGGAGAATAAATTTTTGTTAATAAAGTCCGGCAAGTAACAAAGAATGATATTTATAGAGAAGGTTTGTAATTTATTCGCAAAAAATGTATAGCCTAGAAGTAATAATAAATGAAGGGAAAAAGAACAACAAAGAGCTGCAGTAGGCGGAGTGGGTAATTGTCGGCTATTATATGTAAAGTACTAGGGATGTCCGCTTACTAAGGTACATTTGTGAATTACAGACAGACTACTTTATCTATAGAAATCGAACATACACTAAGTGAAAGTGTGAACTGTTAGCTACTCTTCAACATAATCGCTGCCAATGTTAAGGCACTTATCCTAGCCAGGCACAAATGTCTGTAAACCCTCCTCGTAGAAGGTGCGATTTGTAAAATACTGCCGTAGTTCCTCTTGAACTTCGTCGTCGTCTTCAAACTTTTTACCCGACAAATGAGCATTCAACGGCCCAAACAAATGAAAATCAGAAGAAGCCAGGTCTGAAAACTCATCCGTGTTCGTTGCTGATGGTTTTTTTTCGCACACCTTCGGGATCATCGTTCGGAGCTGTGCGTCTACTTTTGAACTGTTTACACCAAACACTAACTTGTTTTTGACTCATAACGCCCTAAGCATTCAGTTTTTTTATTTTATTTCGGCAGGTGTTTCATTATTTGCATGCAAAAAGAAACGAATGGCCGCTCGTACTTCAAACTTGGAGTATGTTTCGATCGGAACTGACATTGTGCGGCTGTCACTGCACACGTTGTACTGTGGTCAATGACAATAGTTGATCGGAGCGACGTAGGCGGTGTGTCGCGCAAACATATCTTAGTAACCGGACATCCTTCGTATAATATATGCGCTCATAACGAAAATTTATTAATTTGCGGATACAATATAAGTATGTACCTATGCCCTTATATTTACAATTAGTTAACCAGTAATTGATAAAGTTAATGGACTATAGTGCTAAAAGACAAAGATACTGACTTCCCTAGGTCAATTGAGCATTTTCGCTATTACGCATTATAAGTAGAACTTGATACAACTTGAATTTATCTTAGACGCAAGCAATAATCGTTTTGCCTTTTCTATGTTATTCAATGTTATCAAGTAAGCCTGTTGACTTCAATAAATTAAAAGTAGTTTCTTTTTTTGAATTTTTTTAAAAATCATAACTATAACATATATTTGATATAACTATAGAGAGTTCAAAATGCCTTCAGTAGTATAGACGCGTTGAATTTATACCTCCAACGGGGGTAGGGATATGGCGGGAGAAAATATTTAAAACCATCTGGCAGGAGTAATAAAGCCTTTTAGATATTCAAAAAGAGTCAAAGCGAAAGAATACGCGCAAATTTGTGATAAAAGCTATTTGAAGCCATGGTTTAAAGAACTCAATACTCCTCTGCCGTACATAATGACTATAAGTAGACTGGGATTGAACCATTGTTTCTCTCAGAACACCTGTGTAAAATCGGAATAAATGAGTCTCCAAACTGTCAGTGTGATATTGTAGGTAAGTTGAACCACATATTCTTCGTATGTCAACTGCATAAAGCCGCTTTCAATGACCTCCATGAAGCCTTTGTGAGATCGGAGTTACTTCCTTCCCTAAACATGACAGTAGTATTAACATAAATCACATTCCCCAGGAAAGAATAAATGCTATAATGCAATTCCTGCAAAGGATTACTTGAGGCTGTGTACTCGCTCTGTTACTGCTTTTTCTTCCATTATACTGCTTGTTCTATTTTCCGATGCCCATTTTTGTGCTGCTACAATGGGCCCTGTAGCAAGGAGAGACTTACTTGTGTGCTACCTGTCCCTTAATTTGTAACTCCTTTAAACTCTAATTCCTTAGGTAATCAAGCAGAGTTTACAGTAAGTTCCTAAGTAGTAATGGTGGGATGGAATCCTTAACGACGTTGTAGAGTGGCTGGAAAGGTATGGATCAGAGATCAAGAGATGGAATAGATAGATTGATTGATTGATATTCAAAGTGAATTTTTCCCTGTACGTACTGAGAATGCATCTTGTTGAATACAAAAGTATATAAATAGGAGAAATATTGATTTTGCATAAGTAGCAATAGAATTACTATAAACTGGAAAACGATTATCCTAAAATAGCATAGTTAATACTAAGACACATATTTTTTAAAGATTTTTCTGATATCCATGAACATATTTAAAACATGAAAATAAGTGCGTTAGAGGAACAAATGTATTTGTTGCAGACAATTGCTTAAGATCTCTCTTTTTACTTGTTCGAAGAAAATTGTAAAACGTATGACATCAAATATTTGTATATATGCTACGAATATATGCTTCGTGAATTAGAAACAATATCTGAATGAGAACATAATGCCCTATGAAACTATGTTCCTTGGTTGTACCAGGAATACTGCTTTTAGAATACTTGAAACGTGTCAGTAATACCCGAACGATATTCTCAAATACAGAGTAATTAAATTTGCTAAGCATTCTGTATAAATGGCGAAACACGATGTATACATTACGGTATGCCACAATGCACGTTATCGTTGTCAAAGCGTTTGTTGCGAAGCCGCATAGGGCATTCTGGTCCGTTTGGATCGCCGATATTGGGTTTAATTGGCGTATGATTATCCCTGCCCCAGATGCGAACGAATACGTTTAAGAATATTAGCGCCAATGTCAATTGTTCACGGGGATTCTGTTAATTGTTGCATGTTGTGCATCCACTACCGCTAAGCGTTTCCGATTAGATTGCTGAATATACTGATTAAAAACATTGATCGGATTTGGACGTACACCGAAGTAGCCTGTGGAAACGGCAAAAATGTTCTTATCGGACTTTCTTTTTTTTATTATGTCTACGTCTTCTCACGAATTTTTTTATCATATTTTCTTGACACAATGCAATTTTGCAATTTAACGGGATATAAAGTTTATATTCTGTAGGAGACAGTAAACAAAACCAATATAGGATTAACCTAAACGTCACGTATATACAACGTAAGGCACTTATTTTGGAGAAAACCAACCGAAGATATATACAATAAGATCAGCCATCGATGGAAATCGTTCCGGTAATTTGTTCTATCCACATGCGAACTGCATTGATTGAATTTGTTTCAGGAAATGAACTCCGCTTTACAACGGGTAAGATCAACCAAAGCACACTGGTGTTATTTTATGAATATGATCGTATGAAATTACATATTGGTCGGAATGTATTTATGAGAATAAGCGGTGTTATTGTAGATTTTATTTATACCTCTACCCTGCGAATACATGACATGTTTGTACGTATAAATGCATCTCATATTCCTGTTTGCATAGAGAGAAACTGGAGATCTAAAAAAAATTCGACGATACTAGAACCAAGAACTGAGTTCAATGGCACGACGTGAGTTAGCATGTTCAAGTTGTATTCAATCATAGATTTATGGCAAGATACCATACATGCGTACCTGCAACTTATACAGCCATAGAATAAATCTACTGACGAGTTGAATGAGAATAAGATAATTTTGAAATTAGTCTTTTAATTAAAATATGTATTGATTCGAATGTAGTTATATTCAGAGTGACGATTAGTGTGCCAAAGCTCGATATATCCGTTATCATATAAGATATCGAAAAAAGTTATTTACGAAAATTGTAGGAAGCCTTAAACTTAACACTTTAAAATTATTTTCATATATACAGCGTGTTTTATATCACCAAGGACAACCAAACATACGTTTTCTTAAATGCAACGCCCTATATACTGTTTCAAATTATTAAAATCCTGTTGTGACAGTTCTTGAGTAACGACCATCTTATAAGGATGGACGTGAAGGTCAATGTGAAGAATTCCACGTATAGTACGACTAGATAGGTTGGAGGCGATCGCGTGCTTCCTAGAAACATATAGTTGGAATATCAAAAGCAAATGCTATAATAACTACACGCTTTGCTATTTCAACTATGTATTTATTTGAGACATGATATTTTGTTTGCCCGTATATAAACCTAGATTTTCTTGTCTCCACCAAATGGTTTTTTCCGTGTAATGTTAACTTTTTCTTTACTCTCAACCCTATACTGAATTAATTCTTGGTAATTATTGATTTTTCTTTATTCTTAAATTATTGTATGTCAGAAAGTCAAGAAAAGCCAATTCAACACAAGTGCAAGTCAAGTCTTCCCGAGGTCTCTTTTTACCCTCGGCCCTCCTCTTACTACTCTTAGTGGTCTGACTTACGCATCACGCTTTTGGTTTTTTCTTTTCCCCATCTATAGTGGTCTGACTTTTGTCTCCCACTCTAGATTTTTTCGGGGATTTCTCGGCGTACAGGTATTTACTCCGTCCACGTTCTTGCTGCTATTGTTTGGTGCTTTCTCAGTTCCTTGAGCGGAGCATCAGATAGCGTTCCCTTCTGACGTTGCTACAGTCCGAGCTGTTTCACTTCTGCAGTAATGTTGTCTGTGCTGCCACTGTCTTGCCTGGTCGTAACCTCCAAGACAGTGATATCTGTTTCCCCGGTAGAAGAGGTATCTAAGTCCCTCCCCTGCTGCCTCCGTTCTAATTTTGTTTGTTTTAATTCATCCATGTAGTTCCACGAATAGGAGGAAGGGAATTGTCCACACCCTCTGCACATTTATAAGACTGCATACTCCGAGAGATCGCCCGGTACCTCGGAGACTCCGTTAACGACAATTGCGACCACCATACCTTTACAATAGGGTTATGTTTAGAGAGGATGTACATAATTCAAATATGAGATTTAAGGGTACTCTAACTCCACTGTTTACTGCCGGGATAGCGCAGTGGTAAGAGCCCTGGGCACCTGTAGCGGATGTTGATGATTCGAATCTCCGTTGCGGCAATCCATTTTTATAAAGTAGATTGCAGCAATGGTGGTTGCGGATAGTTCAACACTGGTGCCCTCTTACGGCGAGGAGAAGCAGTACACACACACAATACATATTTACAGAAACCTAATGTAGAGTGATACAATAGGCCTCAATGCCGCAGTGTTAAGTCCCTGCATTTGGATACAACCAAACAACAACAACAAACTCCACTGTTTCATAGATTAGAGCAATTTAAGAAACTGACGCCAAATGTTTCCATGCCATTTTTACATGTGTGTGAAGGAACTTTAAACAATTTAAACTCTGGTTCATTATAAACTCATAATTAAAGTTTTGTATTAAATTTTTAACTATGTTACTAATAGCGAAATACATGTATTGTAAATTATTTCATATTTAAGATGATTAGATGATTTAGATGATTTTAGAACCGCGAGTGCGAGTGTAACGAAATGTAATGATGTTTTGAGGAAGAACCTGGAGGGATGCCTTTTTATACGTTCACATACCCAGGTATTCTATCACGGCGTAGCTGAGTGTGTACTATATAGCGTCAGCCGAGGAAATCAATCAAGTACGTGTACACAGTTGAGGAGAGGTTGGGATATCATTCGTCTGAAACAAATTCTTTCTATTCCGTTGACTGCAGAGTTTCCAGTGTTATGTGGTATTTTCAATATACATTGTACGTTTGGAGGTATGGTAAGTTTTCCGTGGAATTTTCCAGATATTGGTTGAATTAAAACACGAAGAAATGCGAGCCGTAGAGATATACACGGATACATATATGGGAATTTTGATTATAGTTCAAAGGCATTTTGTGATATGACATTTACTGCGCTTATCAAACAAATCTTAAATCAGAAATGTGTATAAGAAACATCAAAAATGCCAAAAACAATTAACCGTGAAAATGCCATTATCGGCGCATGGTGTATTGCTGGAATCACCATACTAGCAAAAGCAATGAAAGGGGTACAAGCATTA
>JARFOC010058791.1:0-18499 GCA_031763485.1 Osmoderma eremita | reverse complement strand
TCATCTTTCTTATTCTTCGCAATTATTGGTAACTCCCTTTTATTTGAGCGGATAGTTCCAACTAACGTAGTTTTTTTGCTATCAGTTGTGTTGCTAGGGATTTGCTCGTGAAGAAGTTATCTATGGTTACAGTTCCACCACAACCCCTAAATGGTTGCATGAGTTTGAGTACAACATATTCAGAAAGTTGTACTGAAGAGGGCCTATTTTCATCTTTTCCTATATATGGAAATGCATTTACGATATATTTGCTATCGACGTCCGATGCTAACCGGAATTTGATTCCGAATCTATCAGGCTTCTTAGGCATTTATTGCGTAAATCTACATCTTACTTTAGTCGGAAATAGCTGTTCGTCTACAGTAATATTAGCAACCGGTTTATAACAGTTTTGACTGTTTTCAATGAATGTATTGTTTGCTTCGCTCACGTTTGCTTCGCTCACTTTTTTTAATCAAAACGAATAAATTTGAGAATTTCTCTAAAATTATTTCTACTCACAGTTTCTGGGAAAAATTTAGGCCCCCATGTGTTGTGCCACAAAAAAGGAATTTTCAAATTATTTGCTCCATATGCACCTCGTGCATATAAAATTGCAATAAATGCGTCTAATTTTTCTTTAGATAAACTCCAATGGTTTCCTAACACTCTCTTTGCTTCTTCGATTGTGCATGTTCTTATATAGCTAGTAACACGGTGGTCAATTATCAATGAAAATGCAGTCCTAACTTTACCCTTTATAATATGACGTTTTGCATATCCTGTTGGCCCTACTTCTTCTCTGAAAATGTTATAAAGTAGTGTTCTTCCATGTACACCACCTATTTGTATTTCTTTCCAGACAGATCCATCAATCGCAACATGCTGTTCATTTTTTTCTATCTCTTCTTCAGAACTTGAGAGTAACCTGATTCTTTTTCGTCCACAATATTTACAATAGTTACAATATTTTCCTCTTCGTCGTCAGTATCTGTACATTCAAACTCATTGTCTAATAGATCATTATCATTACCAACCAGTCCATCTTCATTTTCAGAAAATTCATCTTCATCAATTTCCGAAAACTCTTCGGCTATATTATTTATATCTTCTAAGAACTTGTACTGTCTTGATTGTTTCGCCATTCTTCTGGGTAAAAAGAAATCCGATGATAATCTGATAATAACCTGATAAGCTATCTACCAATACTTTTAGTTTTTGTTGCCTTGTTTTACACTAAAATCTATTTCCTATATAAAATTTCAGTATCTTTCTTGAAATTTTAATTCACAGTATCTTAAGGCAAACCGTTATACAATTTGGCAAAGCTATACATTGGTGATTTTTCGAAAAGAGATGCAAGGTGTTTGGGTGGTATACAAAGATCACGTTGTCTAGTCCGATAGTTCCTCTCGTCTCTAGGATATAAGTGACTATCTTTTTTACATGTATCACTGCCTTGTAGATGTATATACTCGGCAATGTCAACAGGTTGTGAACAGGAAATAATACTCTACAACTATCGCTAGGTCCCACACCAAACATCAAGCACAGGATTATTGTCTGTGTAATAAATGCACGCTTGTAACCTATGCCTCGTCCCCATACCAAGATGTTGTAGGAGATAGAAGAGTATACCAACGAGTAATATACACTAAGCAGCGGGTAACTATCTAAAACTGATTTTAGCTGGAGAATAGCAAAATAAGCTTGATTAAGTTTTTCACACACATGGAATGTATGTTCGACAAAATTTAGTTTATTGTCAACTACGAGACCGACTCTGACAACGGTAACGAAAAGTCGACATGTCTTCTCTGATTAAAATGGATATATGAAGTTATGTCATTTTTAAAAATGTATTGTATTGCACCAGCTTTCAAATTCACAAAAAACGCGATAAATTTCGCGCTATAGATGATCGCTGGAATCTGATGATACTGCAACCGTAGTATCATCAGCAAATAATACTACATGAGCATTCGAAATAAAGTGCGGCAAATCATTTATATATACATTTTATATATGCGCAACATTGCAAGTACTGACTTCGTGTAGCAACGGTTGACTATAGGTCGATCACTCTTACTGTATATAAAACTAAACAAATAATGTTAAACATTCGTTTTTGGAAAGTTTACCAAACATGCTAAAAGTACCGCGCATTATTCTAACTTGTGTGCAAAGATGACGGTGGTAGCAACTACCTCTATGTATACAGGGGGATTGAGATTAACTGACTGGCACACAAATGCATTATTTCAATTAGCACTATTTTAAAATTTTACTGTTTGCCCGTGAACTGTTAATGTGTTTGAACAGCGTTCATGTGTTATTTGTTAACTAACTGCATTTCATTGAAACGTGTGGCCAACAATGCTGCGTCCTGTTCGAACGAGACACAGGAACACTAACGGGCACTTTTTAGCGTAATAAGTACCTACAAATAACGACATGGCTTGTATTGGGATTTCTGATTTTTAAAACCGCGTTAAAAAGCAACGGCCCCATTGGATCTCTCTGGAGTTCTTTTCTTTACAAATTATAATACTCCAGTTTCTTTTTTCTGTTTTCCAAAAAGATCCATGGGTGGCAGATGGCTTTGGACACTCCATTTAGTAGTTCTAATGTCTTAATACATAAAGCGAAGTTGCTTTGCTTGAAGTACGGAAGCAGTATATCCAATTCAGTATTTTTCCAGATTTCACAGCACAGTTAAGTAGGGGATTTACAAATTAAAATTAGCAGAGGTATTTTTTTTCAAACTACTTTTGAATTGTAGCTCTAAATTGAGGTCCTTATTATTAGGATGTCATCAAATATGAAATAGTTCTATATTGACTAAAGCAATTAGAGGGCAACAAAATTAATTAGTGCTAAAAGAATACTAATAATGCAAATAGTTAATTAAGCAAATTAAATAAAATAAAACGGCTACTACCTCTACAGAATTTATTGTTGAATTTGCTGCTGCGTGTGTATCATGGGTGCACCAATTGAATATTATGGTAATCAACCAAGTACGCGTATTGTTTAAGCAACGAGAGAAGCAATATTTATTGTCCGGGCAATAAAACACTCTCCAAAGTAAATGTTGAGACATTTATTATGCAGCGATTCAGTTGTTTGAGTCCAGTAAGTAGACACACCTAAAAAAATGGAAAGTTATTTTCATTTTATTCGTATATATAACGTTACCAAAAATTGTGGTAGGTAGTAACAAGTTACTATAGTCGTTTCATTGCCAAATAACCTTTAGAATCATCAAAGTTCACGGAATCTCCTGGAAATAATTTGGTAGCAAGTACATATAGACCAAAAGTGTACAAACAAGAACGGGCAATTATCTCATATTCGTGGTCCATTTGAACCAATTAGCGGTAAATTTTGACTTGTTTGCTTTGTTATATAGGTTCTAAAAGATGCAATAAAAGCATGATAATTACTTAAGCATTTACGCCCAGATTCGAGTGATTGAAGTATTCTTCTTCTGGAATCGTGGACTAGGTATAAGTTCAGTATTAGAGTTAACAAAGAAAAGGGGTGTTCTTAAAAGCGCGATCTGTATTAGACACAACTAAACATTCTTCTTCTTTCCAAAGTCGCTTTTGTCCTAGTCAGAGTATCGGAGCAGCAAAATATTAAGGATAAAATATTTCTTCTTCTGATTTATTTTTGGCTTCCGGTAAAAACGATCCCACAAGAGTTTAGGAGTTTTTATTCCAACAAAACAAAAAAGATTCCTTGATGCATGAAGATCCTTCACCCGAATTATAAGCCGAGTCCAGATCTTCTTTACAATAAATCATAACATTCACCACGTCAAAGAAAATCAACAATTACACAACATTACAGACATCACATCAATTATTTCCCAAGAAATCAAAAGCTGGGTCAAAAATTCGATAATACGCAAACTGGACAACCGCCCGTCCCAAAGGTCAAAGCGGAAGTGCATAAAATATTTTGGACAATCAGATCGCATTCCTTTCCTGGCAGCACCATTCCTTCAATGTAATTCGTATAGCGTTTTCTGTAGGATATTTCGTCCAGCAATTCGTCTTCACATCCCCCCTACACCAACTTGATGAAACCAGTTGTGTGTTCAATTGTGGATTATTGCGTGCGCCGGGTTTACTGCCAAATCAGAATGCGTCAATTACCTGGTTGCAATGTAAATCTGGATTCGTTACGTATCAATCATTATAACGCCAATTGATATGATCATTAGCCCACATAATACAGGTTGTTTTATGATTGGGCATACAAGCCAGGGATATGCAAACGATTTCTTATTATTTTGATGCTAGCTTTGCAATGACAGCAGCAAGCTCATTTCCAAGCTGGGTTGCATTAACAGCGCGATTTCTACGTGTCTAGTTGCGACAGATATCGATCATCTCTTGGTAATGTTGATGTTAGACGGCCGTGTCCTTGTCTTTGTCGAAGATTCTCAGTTTTCAAAAAGCGATTGAAAAGTTACGCTTTGGCTCACTGCAAGCTCTTCAGCAACACCTTGTTGTGTTCTTCCACTTTTGAATTGAGCCAAGGTTCTATATGCCTCAATCTTTGATAGATCGTGGTGTGCTTCTATTTCGACGCAAAAATTACATATCTCGCATGTATAGATACTGGACTCGGAGCTCGTTGGAGCGCACTTTTATACCCTCCATCAACGATGGCTTTAAATCATGTATCAACATGTTAAAACACATCTATGTATTCGGTGTCTTGTTTAAAGAAGGTTGAAACTAGTATATAGATGTATTTGCAGGTATTAGGTACACTAACTGACACTATCTTTTATTGCCAATTATTTTTGGAATATCCGTTAATTGTTTTAAGCAGTGTTCATTATGTGTTCCTGCTGTAAACCACACAGTGTCCATTAATACATTCTGTTATGGTTTTCCCGACGACTATTGTCCAAAGACAAGTATTTTGTAAAATCTGACTAATGTTATAATCTTATAAATCAGTAAATCAGAAAAGTTGTAGGTAAAAAGCTCATCATGAACTTTATACAGGTCGTCTTATAAAAAAAAGACGAGCGCGTATCGCCTTTATTAATAGTCCGATTTTAAAAATTGAAACGGAAAATTAAATGTCTGGATGTAGCCTATAAAATGATCTGATAAAATTATGTATAGCCCTTAAGCGTTTTCAGGTTTCAGAGCCAAGTTTTTTTTTTATTAGACTATACTGTTTTTTTAATGATTTTGACGGAGAATTCTTTTCTGAAAACAACAATGTATCACAAGTATACGTTCACATACGAAAAATTTCAAGAAAAGTAACAAAATAATTATAAATAATTGTAAAAATACAACTAGCATTGGAAACAAATGACACGCACCAGGCGTTATTCAATATTTATTTAGAAGCTAAAGAAAACAAAATGGAACGAAAAAAAGGTAAAAAATTGTGTGTTATTATCTCCTATGCTCAAATTTTGCTCCATTTTGTGCTAAACATCGGCGGCATCTTTACGTAACCCCATAAGTTGCATTGGATAACATGTCGGATGGAACTCTCTGGTAAGCGACAGTAATTTCATTTCTTAACTGTATCTCATCTTCTGGAACCGTTACATAAATTGAGCTTGCCGGCCAAGGAATGGGTCCATATGTCCCAATCCATGAATCGCCAAATCAACTGGTTAAATATCCCCCATCCAGAAGGGCATTACGAAAAGTAGCATCCTGCTGAAACATTACAATCCGAAACTCATGATGCGGTAGCTCTTCAAGAAAATTTTCCAGAACTTCGCGCAGAATTCTGTGATGCTGGTCTAATTCACCATCAATAAAAATAGGCCAAATGAGTTTATTGTGTAAAATGTCGCAGCAGACATTTACAGAAAATCTGTGCTGAAAATGGCCTTCCACCGTCACATGCGTATTTTCCTAAGCCCAATAACGATGATTGTTGCGGTTGAATGTACCGATATTGGAAGACACACTTATCTGACCATAAAATTCTTTGATAGAAGGATGGATCTTCTTAAAATTTTTCTAAAAAGAAACGACAGAATATCGTCCGGCGTTCAGGTTTGCCTGAATTTTGCGTGGAATATACGGTGTTAGTTCCTTTTTTTCTTTCAAAATTTGCTTCACGGTATCCTTGGAAGTTCCTAAATTAGCAGCAATCTCCCTAGTGGAAGCCCAGCACTGTTCCTCAACACCCAGAAGTACGTTGAGTCGTACATTTTCATCCCGATGTTGACACTGCATTTTTTTTTTGGCTTCTTGAAAGCGCCAGAGATCCGTAAATTCTTCGCCAATCGTTGAGATTTTGATCGCCTTGGACGATTTCTGTTTGTATGACGCTGCGAATACAGTTTTGCAGGTCGATAACTATTGTGATCGCATTCAAAATAAACTGGAAGCATATCTCGGTCATTTTCGAAGAAAAAATCCTCTTGACAGATCGTTTTTTTTCAGACAATTTGATTTACTAAGTTATCACATTGTACCACAGCAATGCATTTTGATTCCCGCTTGGTTTGCGTCATTTGTGTTCTTTGTGCATTAAAAAGAAATTATCCATACTTTTAAACAGAATTTAATAATAATCACTGCATGGCGGAATATTATAAACAAATCAATAAATAATTTGATCCTACAAAGATTGAAGCTATAATTCGATTTAATTTCATTGTGATTTTCTTACAGGCGACACCATGATGACGTACTGCAATAATACCGGCGGTGGCAACACGGGCGGAACAGGAAGTTCACCGCCCCCACAGATTCCGTGTTCGAGCGCCGCCACTCCGCCAGTAACGGCCGGCGGTTCACCCAATGATCAGGAAGAGGACATGTGGCGAGGTCACAGCATCGCAGCGTTGCGACGGCGAGCGTCCGAACTAAACGCCGCCATTCCTTCGTACTTGCAGATTAACTACGACACGCATAACAACGCGTCCGTATATTAGTTACGTGCGTTTGTGTTTTTCTTTAAGCATATTTCTGTTTTATTGTTTGGGGCCCAAAATTTCTCGTTTTAAAACTGGGCAAACGTATGGGAATCATGTATATGACAAAAATATTTTCTTTAATTCGGGAATTAGTATATCTACAAATGAGTAATAGTTCAAACATTAAAAAAAACTACATTATTAGAAGTTAGTATATTAAATATACAGATAAGCGTCTAAACTCTTGTCTAAAATCGAATGAAAACGACAAAAATAGCTTCCACAAAAGTTCGACACATTCTAACTTCATGGTTCAACTATGATTTTTATTAGAGTTGTAATTTGATAAAATTTCACCTCTGTGAACTACCGAATTGAGGAGCTGTTGAAGTCAGGTTTAATATTACTGTAGAAAGAAATGACGTAAAGTAGCCAGAGAATCTTCTTTTATAGCTAGAGTACTGAACGAATCTCCTGTTCTGACACTCTTAAAGGATTTCTGTAACCTCCAAAATCTTCTGCTTCAAGTGCTATTAAAAGGGTTCCTGAAACACCTAATTCATTTCTTCAAAAATCCTATTTCTAACTCAAATACGAAGCTTTGCATGCCTTTTTATTACAATTTGAAAATCTTCGAAATTCTGTATTTATTTATTTCCAAATTACACGGATACCTCTACGAATAACCTCATAGTAGCCATTTTACTTTCAAATACCGCTGCAATATGTGTTCTAACGATTTTAGTTGATCAAGAAAGATCGATTCAACTATAATCAATTCCTATAGGTATACAGTTAAAGTTGAAGTATATCGGGTCCTGATTGCTGACTATAAAATATGATTTCGACGATAACTATTACCAATTTGTAATTAATGCAGTTTTTTTCTACTTAAAATATGTATTCTCCTTTAATAAATGAATATTCACAAAGTATTTGCGTCGAGAAGAAAACCACTTAAAATTTAAAAAAATGTTGAAAAAACATATATATTTTTGGTCAAGATCAAATGTTTCAGAATATAAATATTTTACTGAGAAAACTTGAAATCTGTTTTTGTTTGAAAAACTGAAATATGAGATAAGCTCTGAAACTTTTGTTAAGACATCCCCTTTATGACTTCACTGAAAAATCGCTATTTTTTTGGAATTAAACATATCTGATTGTAGGTATTTTTATTTACATATTTGGTTTTATTTGTGAACAGACACAAGCACATATTCTGCAAAAGATTATCTAAATCAAAATTTCTGATTTAGTCCTGTCACTTTTCTCTATGTTTCGTTCTAGAGATGAAGTTTCCAGTTCGACTTCAATTTCAATTAGTTCTTGTTATTGAAAAAAAAAAGTATGTTGTAATAGTGGCTTAGTTGTAATAAAAAAATTCTTATTAAGGGAGTTACTCAAATGAATTTATTAACACTTAGCCTGTGAATGTAATCTTAGAAGTAATCCCATAAAAAATCGTTTCACAAGAAGAATAATTCTTAATGAATAAAAAAAAATGATTAAAAGAAATCAATGCAGTTTTTTTGTATGATACTACTCGTCCCGTAGTTAAAATTTTTTTCGTTGTAAAATAGGTAATTATTAACTATATTTTGTCATATACATACATACCTATGCGTCAACAGTGGCTATGTATCTTCTACTCCGAGTCCTAAGGCCGTTAATGAATTTTGTATAAATATAACTTACTTCTACCCTTTTATAAATAAGTTATATTTATTGTATGCGCAGTATAGTATTTTAACCAAGATGGACGTATCTGGAAACGTACTAAATAAAGAATTTATATTTTTACTTTATTCTCTTTAATATTATTTAGTTTTTACTTGGTAATTTATAAACGCTTACGCTATTAATAGTTATACAGAATGCCTGGAGAAGAAAATGTTGATTTTGGAGAAATTCTTAGGCGACGTATGCCTATACGTCTTGATTTGTAGAAATATACTGAGAATTATGTTATTCTCTAGTCAAACACTAAAGACTCACTAATATCTATTCTCATCTTCTTTACTAAAATGCGAGAGCGTCATATAAGTTACAGTATGTGTATGTTAATAGCTATCTTCATGGTAGATGAGGTCATGGGTGACGTATTAGTATGGCAAAGCTCGATATATCCGCTATCGTATAAGAGATCAAAAAAGGTTACTTGCGAAAATTGAAGGCAGTCTTAAATTTAACATTTCAAAATTATTTCATATATACAGGATGTTTCAAGGTGAATCAAATAGACGTTTTCTTAAATGGAACATTCTGTATATTATTATAGATTTAGATTAAACTCATGCCTCACACTTCGCATGTACAATTTCATTGAATTATACCGTGTGTTTCAGAAGTTATGGTAAATTTCATATGCAAATCATTGTGAGTCCGAGGTTTTGTATATTGCAAACGACACAGTCTGAAATATATTTTTACAACCATAGATTTTTGATATTGGCCCACTTTTATAGCAAAGTGACATTTTTTCAAAATTGTCAAAACGGATTACAGGGCAAGTTAAAACTCAAATTATTTTAAATGGATCAACCTGTATTTTGCACCATAAAAAGAAAGAATAGTTTAGTTACTTTCATTTATATTAAGCACTCTATATATCTAAAGTCATTAATTTCCTAAAATTAGCTGTTATAGCAGTAGTGAATACTGTATTTTTTTATAAATATGGCCGGTTGCAGTCGGAGGTTGCTGCAAGCTGAAAAAAATTATGACTGAGGAAAATGAGGAGATTGACTCCGATGGATTGGAAATTAGAGAAAGATTTTTCTCCGAAAACATTTGACTTCAATATAAATAATTTTCGAGTCAAAGATGATTTTCCCCTCAATGAAAATCCTCTTAAATCCGGGTTTTTCCTCCTTTATTTTGACGAGGAGCTGTTGAACAAGATTATAAGAGAATCAAATGAAAGAAAATCGTACTGAAAGATGGACCGATATACATGTGCAAGAAATGCACTGCTTTCTGGCAACATGTATCTTGATGGAGCTTGTGGAAAAGCAGTCCTTGAAATATTATTTATTGGTCGACGAACTCTGCAATTGACACTCCATTTTTTTAGAACGGTTTTTCGTAGAGATAGTTTTTTGGAATTGGTTTCTAGTTTACATTTTTTAAGTGCCGATAATTTTGACCCTTTGAATAAATTCGTTTTATTGTTAAAACATTGAAATTAAGGTTTGGAAACTCTGTTTCCTCTATTCTAAGACCTCTGCATAGATGAAAGCCTTATTCTGTGGAAGGGAAGACTTGCTTTCAAGCAGTACAACCCTTCCAAACGCAGCCGTTTTGGAATTAAACTTTCGACATTTGTGATGTGGAGTCTGGTTATATTCCCGATTTTATTATTTACACTGGCGCAACAACAGACCTGGATGATGAAATGGATGACTTAAGAAAAGCTGCTTAAATAGTTGACACTCTAATAAAGAAGTACTATAATCAAACTCATAATCTATATTGATAATTGGTACAGAAGTCCACATCTTTTCGAGCAATTACGACACAATGGAACAGGAGCTTGTATTACATGCTAACCTAACAGAAAAGGAATCCCACTTTTTAGTCATATAAAAAGAGAATATGGGTCAGCCTGCAGTGATAATATGTTAGCCATCCGATGATGTGATAAGAAATTCGTCTAAATGTTCGTCTACCACTGTATCTGTATTTGAACGTTTTACAATAAATATAAGAAACAAAATAGGTATTTGTTTTCAACCATGCACAAAAAAAAACTAGGGAAAAAAACAAAAATATCTACACCGTACTTGTACGACACGTGCCTAGAAAGCTGAACCGTACGAATACGTCACTAGTTTAAGTAGTAGATTGCCTACAATTTTCGTAAATAATTTTTTTTTACATCTAATATGATAACGGATATATCGAACTAACACCAACGCGTCACCCTGTATGTATGTGAATGTAATATATAATAGGAGTGAGAAACTGTTTGAGTTGTGATACTATAAACTAAAACTTATCAACAACGTATAAAAGAGATTCGGACAGACTTTGTGGGTGCATATATACATGTGTTATTTACATAAATAAATTTATGTTTTACATTGATTTTCCGTCAGTAACATTATTGGATTGGATAATTTTCAGCCAAATCTTCGGCTATTAACACAACAATTCCCTTCCAAAGTCGACATTTCACCAGTTAAATGTGTTCCGTCTACTTTTGAGTTGAGGTTTGTGTATTCTATTGTTGCGCAATAGGATTTCTACAGGATTAAAAGACATGGAAATAAAGAAAATTTACCGATAATAAATAAAATACCGGCACTACTGGGTAGATTCCCCTGTATAGTAAATAGTAATAGTATATGTATACGTTACCATTCCCAAATACTTTACTTATAGATTGCTGATGTAAATTACGCAAATATGCAAGAATACTTGTTACAGATGGTCGTAAACGTATTTAACATCTGTTAACCAATCAATGAGTGGTAAAATGCTATCAATGCCAATTTCAGGAAAATCACCATTGAAATAGACATATTTTACATATTCTTTGAGTTGTTTAGTTAATATTCAATAGATTCTTAAACAGATAATTACACAAAAAAAAAGATATTCTCATGTATACGCTAACATTAACTAACAATAATATATACCTAGTGTAAATGATGATGATCAGTATCGTTGCAATATTTTTGCAAATTTTCTATTAGATCATGAGAGTTTTTATATGTATTTGTATAAGTGATCTTTAATTATCGGATCGTTGGACGTGTGATTTTCAAATATGTACCTACTAACATATTATTGAAAGAAGTATTTTGTGATAGCATCTATATAGGTCTAAATGGTACAATTTCTCGTAAAGATAAGTTGTTGCTAAGTTATTTCCTTTTATTTATACGCCAAATATATTAAAGATCGGAACTTGCAGTAATCACTATATAATTTATGAATTTTAAGTCATTAATTTTTCCTGTTATCTTTTAAATATTATCCCATAATGAATCCATCTAGTACAAGAAACTCCTAAAGACTGATACCGATTATCCATCTTTGAACATTGTTATCTTAATTTCACGACAAAATTCCCTATCACTGGTGCCATTCACAAAGTAACTCTATACTTATATATTTATTTGCCATAACCATTGTAGAAACCTTTAACTGTGCATTCTGTATACGATGTAAAATAAATAATGTTGTACAAATTAAACCGAAGCAAAAATTAAACTTGTATTGTAAAGATGAGTTATTTGTTATTTTAAGAAAGTCTCCTATAGAGGGCGATGATTAAGATTAAGATCACTAGTGTGAATAAATATTAATTAAATGTACTTTAGAGTAGATACCCCAAACTAGTTGAAGGAGATTACATGTAATTATTATTAATAATATATAATAACAAAAAAATCCGATGTATACGTTCTTGGGAAAGACAAAATGAATTTTTGTAATATGTACATTACCTTATTAATTATATATATATGTATATGAATGTGGATAAATAAACATTAAGAGAAATCAACTTTGGATACAGTGAATTATGTATATGTGTTATTTACAATATTTAAATAGATACCTATGTACTTAAAATTATAGTATTTTTAAAATAAAAGAAAAGTTCAGAATTTTGGTGAAGCCGATATGTATTATATACAAGTAAATCCGGCAAATTTAATAGATATGTTGTATATTGTATGATTATGTGTACAATAAAGGAATGTAATCTGTAGAAGACTTCTTTTGTCATTTTTAGCACATAAATACCAATGCTGGTCGTCAATTCTTAACAGAATTCTGTATTCTAATTAGAATATTCCTACCTCAACATGGAAATCTACTTAACCAAGTCCGTATCTTGGGGCGCCATCTATCTCTTGCTAGCTATAGACTATGTAATCAGTCTAAAGATATCTTTTTAGTTGCAGCGTAGATGCCTGTAATTCAATACGCCGCAGATAGCTGCTTCATTTGATGCTTAATTATCTAACGCGGAATAGAGATGGCCCTAAAAGGTAAGATCGACGGCGTAAGGCAAATAAAACTTCGAGTAAAATTTCAAAGCAATCGGTGACGAACTTTCGCAGATTTAAATTTTAAACAAACGAACATTTACCCCCCTATCTAACAAGTTTATCATATACCGCTATCTAAAGAAAATTGCTACATGTAGCGGCTTTTTTAAACTGCTACACAAATGTAGCAGTAGCAGTCGCTACGTGACGCCCTATTTTTTTATTTTATTTTGTATTAGGTTCGTTCGATTTGGCCAAAGCGTTATGCAGCCAAACGCATGCGCAATAATCATTTTATGTTCGGTTTGGTTTATTTATGGCTAAATTGACAGACCAGATGCGTTTCAAGAATACGAAACGTATCTGATCTACGAAAACTATTTGCTTTTACCTAGTTCTAAAATGTTTTTTTGATGACGACTTCTTTTATGGGATAAAAGAAGCAAGTATAGCATGGCCAACCTTGAGATATATAAAACTCCTTCTTATGCTAAATCATTCTTGCGTCAAACCAAAACGAACAGCAATAGAGCTGCTAAAACTGGCGTCATAACATCCTTGCGATTGCTTGCATCTAAAAACTTTACACGGCGTCATGCAGCTGGATTTTCGCGTCGTGACACAGAGTGTCAAATTTAACAAACCTATTATTTCAAAGCAAACTGCCCTCTACATTTGTTAATTGCTTTGTTTCATCTGGACTAGCTGACTGTACGTCAGGGGCATTCGAATTGCACAATTTGTACGACATAAAAGTGTTTATTGTAATACATTTACACACTGCTTATGCCTCTGACGCCCATCTGACAGTCAGGGAGTCCACGTGGAACAAAACTTTTCTGAAAGTGATTAACAGTAACGAATTCTTTGCCGACTTAGAGAAAATAATTGAAAGTGCTGTGTTGTGTCCTTGAAAATATTTCGGATTATAAGTATATTAGAAATACGAAATTATATAAAATTTTTTGTTTGTTGAATCAATTTTGGAAGTACATTTTACACCAGTAAAATATCAGTAATTGAATAAGAAATATAGTTAATAGAGTAGAAATACAAATATGTCTAAATAAAGTTTTTTATTTCCACTTTCCCGAATATATTACACTTACTACGCATGTTAGGAACAAGAAATGATAGACGCATAGATAATAGGGTAGACGTATGTGCATAAAATTTAATATCTGGGTCAATACGTTCAAATATGAGTGAATGTTTCCAGTCATTGCCACATGGCGATTCTAATCACTTAGTTGGTTATTTTGGTTTGTTCTTATAGCTAAGTAAATCAGTTGTGCATGCATGCGTTTTATTTATAAATTATCAGTGAGCTAGCTATGCTGTAATATCCTTTGTGCACGAGAGAAATTGAAATACATAAATGCAGTAGTTTTAACAACTTTTTTAGGTTAGGGTAATACGGTGAGGGTAAAAACTGGTTGATCTAAATCTACTACCACACAACACCACTGGAGTAACACTCAGTCTTATTCAAGTGGTATATCTCCCACTTTAATTTAACAATCTATAAGTTTATTTTCTTATTTACTCGCATACACATTGAGAAAAGGTGGTAATATTTGAGTGGCTATATATTGCCACTCAAATATTACCACTTTTTCTGTGAATTATTTTGGATATCCAACCATGGATAATTTAATTCAACATTTCCTTTCATGAGTATTATATTATATTCATCCCTTTAGACGGGAGGTAGGTACTCGACTTCACGGAGCATTCTTTGACAATATCACCTTTAACGTGCACAGTATTCAAAATTCAAATCGTCACGGCTCTCGTTAAAGGGGATCATCGGCATAATGAAAATATTTTCGCAGATTAAAAGAACGCAAAAAATATGGAAATGCACCGAATTCACACACATACATACTCTCCACAATACTAATCCTTTAATTTCCATGCATTTTGATATTTAAATATAAAACAAACGGTATCCGGATATACGCTGGTGAAATTCGGGACAATATAAATTAGCCCCGGGGAGAAAAAAGCGGGGTCATGATGACAGGACGGCGTGTAGGACATAATTTTTCACGATAGCAGACAGGGATCGACTTGGAGTCGTGTAGAAGTCTGTTTCCATATGTTCTCCTCATTCACAGCCCAAAATGGATGAAGTGCGCGTGGAACACGCGTTCTATGCATCTATTCCGTTCGTGGTAAATTATTGCTATAAAATAAATAAATAATACTACAATTAAATAGCCATATTTTAGAATTATATGATTGAATTTGTACAGGTGGGGCATTTGAAATGATTTTGCGAGTTATTAAATGTAAATCGTCGACTTTTTAGCTAAAATTTTGATCCAATTCTCTTACTTTCCGTTTATAAATGATCTACTTTTACTATTTTCATTTGTTCGTTTTAACTTTAACTTTGAATAATCTCATAGCTGTAAGGAATGTTGTCTATTTTTAGATTATATCTGTTTTTAGATATCTTTTGACATATTTGCGATATCCAGGTTATAATAACAATTTCCAGAAGGAGGGACAGTTATTGGTAGCCAGATGTTGTACGCTGCGCCAGTATGTATAATGAAAGACTGGTGCAAAGACTAACGAGCACGTACAGAAGAGTCTGCTTAAAAATATGCAGTGCTTATCGCACAGTCTCGCACTTGCACTTGCGTCATAGCTGGGGTGCCGCTAATAGATCTTTAGGTGGAGGCACGACACAACATTCGTCAAGGCATGACTACGAGAGATGCTAAGGAGAAGCTGGCGAGTGACGGGCAGCCCAGATGGAACGTGAGTTCTAAAGCGAGGTGGACACATACCCTGATCCCGAACATCAAAGTTTGGTTAGATAGGGACAAGGAAGAAAAGGACTATGTACTATATGACACAGGCATTGCCTGGGCAAAGCTGCTTTCGGCGGTACCTCTATGCAAGAAAAAGGGTCGATACTAACGGCTGTATATATTGTGGACACAGCAACACTCCAGAACATACACTTTTTGCATGCGTAAGATGGACTCAAACCCACGATACGTTTAAGACGGCAAACGAGTGTATCTTTTACAATTGAAAAGTTCATCGCGTCACTGACACAGGCAGCGCTATGGGATCCGATGTACGTCGTCGTCAGAGGCATACTGGCAGCAAAAGAGATAGAGGAGAGACGTTAAAGACCTTGAGCAGTGAAAGCCCCAATAATGAAGTAATACGAAAGTGGTTCCGTTATGGGAGTGCGAAAGAGGGGGTGGTTTTTCGTGGGTATACGGATGCAAGAGTATATCGGAATCCCACACTACTGGAGAAAGGACAAAAAGTACCCAGTGCCTATAAAAGGTTTTCCCCCATACAAAAAAAAGGAAGGACAAAATATGCTACAACGATTACCACTGGACATTATGTGGAGTATTGTATCTCCGGTGTTTTCTTTAGAGATAGATCATTTATCTTAATTTGTGTAAAATATAATTTGAATTTATTATTATTATTATTATATGTATATATATGGTTTCAAACAAAATTTGCTAAGGGCCGTCTCCAGTTTTAGCACCTGTATACTTTACTTGCTATTATTACTGTTGTTCCTAAGACTGTAAAAAAGTTATTACATGTTATATTGCAGTAGTAATTATTTTTATTAATGTAAAATGTGCAGTTTAGTGAAAATAATATCTATTTTTACAACACTCAGCTTTATAACATCGTGTAGTAAAAGTATACGTATTGTAGCGATCCCCGCGATATTACTATACATATTTATATTTATAAATTGTCCACGTCACGGGCGATCAAAATTTTTAATAATCCCCTTCCTTTATATTTTTTATGTTAACTATTGGTCCGTGGTTGCGAGGCTAAAAGCTGGAGTGGTCCACTTTATTGGACGATAAAAATATGTAATGCCCCTGGTTGTGTTAACAAAATATGTCATGCGCTGATAGAAAGTTTTTATTGTTACAATTCCATGAAAAATTTTGCCACAAATTGTATTTGTCACTATACACGTATACCCACATCGGAACGGGGGATTGATTTGGGAATATCCAGTCGCAGTGTATCATAAACCAAGGGTACGCACGTATTTCTTATATTCATTTTGTGGCTGCTATGCGATGCAAGAGAATGAAAAAATTATTTTAAGTAGGAAAATAAACAACGATTCTTATTAAATGAAACAAAGGAAAAATAAACTCTACAATTATACAAAATAAATTGAAAATCTAACAATGCTACCTTATGGAGCGTCCGAAAATACTCTCACTGCTAAACAATAGTCGAGTCTATCGTAAAACTCCCACCTCACTGTCTCGAGATTTCTAGGGGTTATTGTCGCAAAAATTCCCAACAGTTGTACTTGCAACTGTTTTAAAACTGTAAAGATTTTCTTTGACACAACCCCAGAGAAAAAAATCGCAGGGATTAAGCTCGGGTGATCGAGAAAGCCATTTTATCGTAGCCTTCCCGGTAATAACTCGATTAGGAAAGCTGTTTTCTAAAAACTCCATTACTAATCTGGTGCTATGCGCGGGACAACTGTCTTGCATGAACCAAATTGCATCAAAATCGGGGTTAAGTTGACGGGCAGCGGGAATTATTTGCGTTCGCAGCAAATCCAAATATTTCCATTCAAATTGCCGTCGATAACAAACGGTCCTATAATGTTGATGGGTATCTTGGGTGATAAGTTTTTCGGGCTACCGAGTTCTTACATTGCGGACCACATGTTGATTTTCTCGAGACCAATATCGCACAAAGGAGGGATTATACTTGGCGTGAAGTGGAAAGGAGGACTTGTCGGAAAACAGAATATTTTTCATAAAATATTCGTCTTCGTTAGCCCTTTCCATCACGGACGCACAAAACTCCATTCTTGCAAAATTGTCATCGGGAAAAATCTCCTGGCACTTTTGAACTTTATAACTTTTATATTTGTTGCGTTTCGGAATACGTTCCACTGTACTTCTACTGACCCAGATTTCGTCTGTCATTTGCCGGCTAGAGTATATATAGAGTATACATATGTAAATATATACGTGATATGTATAAGTACGTGATCAAAATTTCCTGCTTTACCAAAAACCTGTTCATTTGGATTAGCCGAATTTTTCCTGCATTATGCCATAAGAGGTGAATTATGTAACAAAACGTAAGTATCAGTATTTTTCGTTTACAACATAAGTCATTGCTTTTACTCAAGATCTGATGAAAGTGAGGTATTACATACCTATATTTCGCTATCCATTCGCTTAACTTTTTGAGGTTATAAATGCAGTAGCGCTAAATCACCTTGTGCTAATGTAATATCGCAACAAACGGTGTCAATTGTAACATGTTACAATTGACACCTGCTGTTATTTTATTTGGGCGTTTAACGCTCACTTATCGTTTTACTAAACCATAGTCAAAACACGACCCAGAAAAATGGAAAGGGGGCTAATTCCTCAAGCATTACTGAACTATAATCTTATGTATACATAAGCAATTGAAGCGAAAGTGATACTACTATATATCGTCTTAACCTCCGTACGCAGTATGGGATGTAATAGCAACTTTTATCTCTTACTATCCTTAGTTTCTGTCATTAGCGCTATCTTCACTTCCGATTGCTATGTTGCAA
>JARFOC010058780.1:0-18500 GCA_031763485.1 Osmoderma eremita | reverse complement strand
GTGTTGGAACATATAATGTACTGTTTATAATTATACATGTTCAGTTCTGAATAAAGCCTATACAAAATATAACAAGATTCGCAAAAGAGAGACAGGTGGTGCGTAGAAATGCGAATAGCCTCGAATGCATATGACTTTTGTATAGATTATGCTAGTAGTGTTCTCACCGTTGAGATTCTTGTTTGTTAGTGGTGCGTAATTGTTTGTAAATTGATCACCTTTTAGTTGATAGCCTCTCGCTACTATTCTTGCTTTTTTGATTCCATTTTCTTTTAGTTTAAATACCCATTTGATGTCTATAATTTTTGTATTTTCTGGCAAATCCGATGCTGTCCAAGTTTTCATGCGCTTCTAATTCTTTTTCTATGGCATCCTTCCATGCCTTTCTTATTGCTTCCTGGTATGTTTGTTGTTCTTCTTCTTCCATATTAATTAGGCAATATCCTTGGTATAATTCATAGTTTAATAGATTTTCTGGTAGTCTTATTTGTCTTGTACTCCTTGTCGCCTTAGTTTCTATTTCCTTTCCTGTTTTATTTTCTTTTCCTTCATTTCCTATTCCATTACTTCTTATTTCATTTCTTGTATCTTCACTTCTCTCTTTATCTCACTTGGTGTGTCCTGTTCTTTTCTTTTTCTGTATATCTCATGTCTGTTCCATTGAACCTCACGTGTCTCGATGTCACTACAGTGTCTGTTATAGGATCATATAATTTGTATCCTGGTTTTGTATAACCAACCATTCTTACTTTTGTCGCTCTTTCCTCCATCTTACTTCCTCTGGTATATCCACCATCAAGGTGTTTACACCAAATATTTTTGTTTTATATAAATCGAAAGTCATTGCACATCTTATTATATGAATTTCAAAATTTATAGCACTTGATGGTGATCTGTTTAGTAAATGTTTGCACGCAATATTGCTTCACCCCATAAATGATTTGGTAGATTAGACTCATTTTGCTTTATCATATAATGTTCGATTTAATCTCTCTGCAGTACCGTTCTGTTGCGGACTATATGGGTATTTGTATTCCATTTTTATTCCATTTTGCTTTGCAATAATCTTTAAATCATCTGATTGTGTACTCCCCTCCATTGTTGTATATAATCCTCTTGACTTTAACTTCTTATTCTCTTTCTAATCTTTTAATGTAATACATTAAATTGTTTGCTGCTTCACTTTTCAATAAAACACAGTATAATGTGAATAATCATTAATTATAGTTTGAATATACTTGAATCCTTCATTTGTAGATGTTTTGGCAGGTCCAGATATATCTGTATGTATCAAATCACCCATCTTAAATGACTTAGCTGTAATTACGGTTTTAAATGGCATTCGTGTTGATTTTGCATGAGCTGCATACTTTATCACTTACAGGTAAATTCATTATTTTCAAACGTTTTCTATTTAAATGTCCCTTTCTTTTATGCCATATCTTTATGGCCATCTTTATCACTATCAACACTCATATTGAAGTATTCATTATTGTTTAATTGGGGTTTTAAAATGTATAGCTTTCCAAAGTGCTCACCATAATAGGCTTTTCCAAAACTAAAAATTGTTGAATTTCCATTTTTAAATGACATTGTATAACCATTGTTCATTAACTGTTTTACTGATATTATATTGTTGCATAAGCCGAGTAGTAATAATGCACTGTATTTTCTTACCATTATAATAGTCCTTTCTTTTCTGCTATCAAATATTGGCCGTTTGCTACTTTAATTTTAATTTTCTGGGATAATATTTTAATGTCATACATCCTGTGTTCATACTTATCTTGTATAAAATTTTCTGTAGCTCCAGAATCAATTATGAATGTGACAATTTGATTGTTTGAAACTGAGTTATATTCACCTGCATCATAAGAAAAAACTTTCTACACTCTGGTTATTGTCATCTTCAGTTGTGTTTACTTCTCTGCTATAATTTTTACCTCTACCTAGACTATAACCTCTTCCTCGATTATAACCTCTTCCTCTCGAAGTGTCTCGAATTTTGTTTGCACTGATATGCCTTATGACCGGTTTTTTTCACATTTAAAACATTTTTGTGCCTCCTGTGCTGAGAAACCCATTTCTGCTTTTTTCTAGTTCCACTTCCTTATTTTTTAATTTTAATTCTGCATCTAGTAAACGCGCGTTAATAAATTTAACTGTTAATTCTTTCCCATTGTTCATCGTTCCAAGTGCTGTAATTACATTATCATATTCCATAAAATGATCCTGCAATTTCTTATTACTATCATATTTCAACATTAACAAGTTTTTCTTCATATTCAATCTACTAAATACACTTCTTCTTTCAATTACCTTTTCTAACAGTCTTAACATATCTGCTGCGGTCATGGCATTCTTCACGATTTCTAGAAATTTGTTCCCCAAATAATGTATAATAATTGAACGAGCCTTTGCATCATTCTTCTGATCACTTGCACCACCTGTATTTGGATTTTCTACAACATCTAATACATCTCCGTCTTCTTATAACACTTTTAGTCTAAACTTAGTTACTAATCTTTCAGAATCTTTTTATTATAAAATTTATATATACTAAAAGGCATCCCATGGTCGGGCATACGTACGCAATTCCAAAAATTATCGTTCCATGATCAGTCGGGGAATTGCCTTTTTCGGATCGGGAGTATTTTTCCCATATTACGGGAATTCTTTTATATTGTATAGAAGTATTTAAATGTCGATGGGCCCTCGAATTGCCCCCCGGAACAATTTATCGTTCCCATAGTACAATGCGCCACAAGTCATTTTAGACTTGTTAAAACCGGACGTTCTTTAAAAGCTGTACTCGTTATAAACGTATCCGACTGTGTAAACGTTTTTTGTCTGTGGCGCTCTTTACAAACAGGGTGCTTAGTTCGAACGACTTACATAAAGTAAGTGATCCGATATGGTGCGTTTAAATATACAGAATTAAATTGGTATTTGAATAATTGTAAACATGGAGAAGCACATGAGAATTAACGGCGCAACGCACAATGACATGAGTGTTGTTCCTTCTGCTGTAGGCGATTAGTTCTCGCACAACAGCTGGACGGGGTTGTTCCCGTTGTGTATCCTCCGGGGTACACGTTGACTATCCAGCGTTTACCCATAAAGCCGGGAGGTGTCCACCCAATCCCTAATCTGCAGGGACAGCGCAGTGGTAAGAGCGCTAGACACCTGTACAGGATGTCGGGGTCGAATCTCCGTTGCGGCAACCGATTTTTCTAAAAGATCGGTTGCAGCAAGGGTGATCGGTAGCCTTCAGTATTGAGGATAAATCAACACTGCTACCCTCTACGGGGAGGAGAGGCAGTAACAAGCCATACACTTCACACACACACACACACGTACACAAACCTAAAGTAGAGTCACACAATAGGCCGCAGTGTTAGGCCTCTGCACTAGGATACAAACAACAACAACCCAATCCCTATTACATAGGGCAACGGACGACGCACGCGGAATTATTATGGGTGGGAGGTAGGTTGCGACCTGCCGACCGTGCCTGTAAGGGGGCGGGACTTAGGACCACCCAAAACAGGTGGGTTTTCGACGGACCCTAGGAGGCAATCCTAGCTTGTCGTGAGCGATCCCAATCCAGGTTCCTGGGTAACAGACTTCACGGCTGTTGGTAAAAAATTGGGTAGAGCTGCGGCTCGATCGTTAGCCGTTTTGTGGTTGGAGAGTTGGTGGAACAATATTAAAACGGCTCGGGTGATGGCTACCAGATAGCCTACCTCGAAACGCCTCGGTTATGATAGCCTTACGTGCCACATCTGGTAGGTAGGATACGTCCTGCCGACCGTGCCTGTAAGGGGAAGGGCGAGGGAACTCGTCGGACATGAGTAGCACGGGGAAGGGAGCTCACCGACCTACCGGTCCCTTAATTGGAGACGGACTCGTGTGGGCTGTGTTGCTAGGTAGCCGTGGCCAGATGCCGCATGCAAACGCGGGTCGGCTGTCTCTTCTGGGGGTGGGCAAATAACTTCTGTTTATCATCTGAGATGTGAGCTCAACAGAAGATCACTGGCATCTCTCCCTTCTCCATACTTATTTTCAGCAGTTCAGCCGCGCAGTCGCAACTGTAGAAAACCGAAAGCATAAACATATTAGACTTGATGATTAGACAGGCTTTGAGCTTATCGCCCATTGCCAAAACTCTACCAGGAACTCCTCCCAGGCCACTTACTCTGCCCAAGTTAGCTAGTCTGTATGGAGGCCACAATGGCTTGCTCTTCGCGGAATCTTTTTACAAGGATTGCTGTTGCTGCCCTGCATGTTGCAAGTTAATTTGCAAGTAATTGTTCGTTGGCCTTACCTGTTTCATTACACTGGTTTAGGTTGACCACTGGAATATGCTTCCGAGGAGGGAACCTGCGGATCGGGGTTTATCTCCTAAGATCCCCAGAGTCCCAAAAGGGACGGTATGACAGCCGCATGCAAAATGAACTTGCTCTGCGGTCTGTGCCGTTTTCCTGGCAGAGGCGATTAGCCACGACACGAGAGTTTGGTTAAGAGATAGTTTATCGACCTTTACTGATCTAGATCACAGTGTTCTGTTTACACAGTGACACCTCAGCACTTCACCCTGCATAGCAATCGTCAATAGGTGGGGCCGCGCCTAAAAACGTCTGAGTTGCGCTTAACTTGCTGCGAGGCTCGGACACCTGCTAGACGTGAATTATCCTATCCGCAAGTAATCGACAAATCGGAATAAAGAGTAAATTTGTGAAAATAAATTGTGTTATCTGTATAAATACGTTGCACTAATCATAATAACACCAGTTAAGTTGTAATGCCGGCACGGTTTTTTTTTATAACATAGAAAATACTTATAATCATTTTTCGGAGATTTGAAATATATATCATGTATTTTTAGATGTAGGAACTTATTAAACGAGAATACGAATTTTACTACACGGAGGTACAAGGGACAGAAAAATAGTTGTACGAATACCTAACCTATACTAATATATATGGCCATATGTCTATAATGATTGAAGCGTCCAACCTAGAAATCGATATACATAGTGATCGATATACATAGTTTGGGCATAAACCTGTTCCTATTTACAATACAAGGACGAAGCAAAAATAACAATGATAACGGCAGTAAACACGAATGACAAATGCCGCGATGACAAATGATAAACTGCAATGCCTCCCCTTCTACTTTTACAATGGCCGATGTACGTTTCTGTCTTCTAACTTTGTGGACGCTTCTCTGGTTTCCTTACCTTTGAAACATTTAATTATTTTATTAACTTTATCCAGTTAAATACAGGATGGTAAAATATAAATATAACCAGTGCTAATATGGCTTTTTAATTTAACGTTCAACATGTATCAAACATATTGCGGCTTCGCTTCACTAATCCGTTACTTATCTAAGCAGCTTTTGATAAAATCATTATTTAAAAGGGGAATCGTTATGATTGCGTCTATGTAACATGCAAACATGGAGTAGGGATTGAGAAATGCAAAAAAAATGGAAGATGCGAATAAATTTCATTTGATGTCATATTACGCGTGAATGAATGCTAAAACCAAATATATAGTATAGAGGTACCTACATATAGTATAACAATATTGCAAAATAAAAAACCACGCGGGGAAATAAAGAATGTTTATTAATTATTTTATTTAATATAAGACAAATTCAAATGAATATCTTCTTTACATTGCATAATGGTTTAGTATTAATCTAACTGTTGATAATAATAATAATACGTTTGTAGTTTACTGATTTCGTAATAAAATCACTCGATCACTATACATTACTTCCCTTTTTAAAGTAATACCTGTGTGTATATACATATGTAGTACATGTAATACATTGTGAGCCGGAGAACAGTCGTTTCTCGCACACTGAATTGTAACAGCGCTAATAATTCAATAACTTTCATCTTTTCGCACCGTTTCCAAGCAGAATGTTGCAAAATGCTAAATAAACATTTTTCGTCGGGTCACTTTGCGTTATTGAAGTGTAGGTCAAAGAGGTTTAGTTGTAAAGAATTACTTTCAAAATTATATATTATTCCAGGCTGCCCTTTATTATGATTAGGCATGGAGTAGTCACCTTCTAGAGGGACTGAGGTTGGGAGGTTAAATATAAATGTGTGACTCCCACGAGCCCTCTTTAGGAGTTTTCTTTTTCGTTTACTATTTCCTTAATCATTCATTATTATTCCAGTCTTTACTGCTGCACACTTTTTCTCATTCCATTATCAGAAGTAGTAAAGCGGTAGATCAGGAAGTGATAAGCCCATTGCCGGAAAGCCTGGTTCATTTTGAATTTCAATAAACCTAGTGTAATTGCGTAACCATGGTTAATGAGAAAAATATATTTTGTCGTTTTATTGCATTAAAATATTTCTAAGCATGTTTCTATCTTTTTTCCTTAGGACGCAAAGTGATGGAAATCCAGCAGTAAGCTAGTAAAAGTATGACACAAATTATTGTCAGTAGTCAGGCTGATAAGTATAAAAAAGGGGGAGGAGTGTCTAATTAAAATATATATCTTTTTATCTGATTAGTAACAGGACAGTTACTAACTGCGTAGCGTCAAAACAGTTTCACGACGATCATGCGCGTTCGTTGCGTTGGTCAATGACGCGCTCTATATTGCTATCTTTCTCGGATGTATTCTATGAATAGATGGATTAATTCTCTCTTCTACGTCTCTCGTACGTTTTATTAGATACCATTTTAATGTTCGTAAATTCATATGAAGATCAGAACCATTTAATTTCGAATCTTAGATTATTCTTAATAGTAAATATTAAAAATAGGATTAAGAATAGAACATGTATGTACGCCAATGGCATAACCTAATATTACCGTTTACTGAATGCTAAATAATATGCATATACCTACAAGTATGTAGATTAAATGAAATAAATTCTTTTTTCCCAGTTCTATAGGCAATGACTAGTAATGGAAATTATATTGTTTCCAGAATTAGTCTTAGTTCTAGTAACGAAACTTTGCATTATCTACATAGCCACATCTATGTTAATAGTTGGTGACTGGTAACTACATATGTAAATATCATTTATATGTATTTATAGACGTTCTATTAAAAGAGCTGGAAGCTTGTTGGGTATTGTTTCTAATCACGATTATGGTATTTTTTTAAGATGCTTAGTTGATAGGTGTCAAGGTCTACCAAATTTGGCGTCGTGTTATTCATTGCTCTCTTTATATGTCTATAATTATCAACTAGCAATGGGAATATTATTGATGGTGGTCAATAGTAACACAAAATTCGAAACGTATGATGACTCAGACGTTTATTTGTCCTACATCTGTCATCATTTTAGAATTACCTGCCTAGTCCTCCTCTCACTCCCGCTGCACCGTAGTGTATTGCGCGTGCGTCTTTTATACGCCATATTGCAAAGCGCTTTCTGTTTACCCTAGTAAACGTTGGTAGAGTGACGGAGGTCAGCTATTACATATATTTGCCGCACATTTTTACGGTACTGTTTTTGACAATACGTGGTTTATCCAATAATATCCTTCGATAAGGTAAGCATTATTAGTGTGTATAACCTGTTGTTCTCAGATATTGGAATGATTCCGTACATATGTATTTCGTCGATATTTTAAGCGCTTTCTTTGTAGAACATAACCTTGCTGAGTTTACTGAGTAGTGGTGGGGGGTTTCTGGTGTAGTATTATGTGGTATCATCTAGCGTAGCATGCTATGTGACAATTGGCAACATAGCATTTTTTTGACAAGTTTGGTATTTTTTGGCGTTCTGAATTTAAGACATAATTTATTATTATTTTAAGAATTTTTGCTATGCTTTTAGTATTACATTTCTTACTATATTATGTTATTATATTGCATTTACCGATTTAATTCTAATTTTATTTATGTTGTTTTGATTGAAAGGGTTTTATGTACTCTTGTGGTTATGTGTTTATAACATTAAAAGGCTTTTGTATTTACGGTAAAATATGTGTCAAGATATCTTATAATTCAATTGAGATTAAGATTTTTAATTAATATAGATTTGGTGATGCATAAGCAAATGCCTGCTCAAATAATTATTCGGAACAATTTCATAGGGAGTTGCAATTTTCGTTGCATTTTCTATCAGGCAACAAATTAAATTCGGCCACCTAAGGTCAAGGCCATAACAGTTCATCAGCACGTGCATGTGATTTACAAGGACATTGAACGGAAGATAAGAATGTATTTGAATGGTCAATCAGTTTTACTCGATTTAGGATATTATTTTAAGTTGTTTATTGTCTTCAAATACAATCAGGAAATTTTTGCCGAGTGCTGTACATATTTTCAACGCCAGCAGCGGAATATTCCACACATTGTCGTGCCAACTCGTTACTTCTCGTGGATGCTCGGCCAAATATTTTACATAATTGAATCTTTCCTAATTCCATTGTAATTAACGCATGATGTTTTTGGAGAGATAGTTTGGAAAATAGTTGCAAATCAAAAATCTAACTACAAATATTAAACTATTTTTGTTCGTCAATTGTTCGATTAAGAAATTGTGAATTAGACAAAACTTGTTCTCTCAAATTTCAAATAATTTCTAAATCGGTTCAAAAATGAAAATATCTGATGACACCAAATATTGCTAGGATTTTCTTTTGGAAAAATTAGTATTCTTGACAGGAGACGTATTCGATAGTATAGTATCCAATGTCGTTTGAACAACCCCAAATAATTATTCCAAATAAGGAAACTGTGCAGTGAGGAGATATGCATCTTAACTAATTTGACTATTTTTTCTACCAATTACAAAAAAAAATGATGCGATTAGACGTACGTTCACCATGTGTATTGCGCATGACTTCGCCGTGAGGCTCCGTTTGGGTGAATATTGACTGGCGTTGAATGCTTCACCTTTCCATCTCTTTCGAAATATGCCTACCCACAAATATATTTTTAAAATTGTCGGTAGCTACGTAGTTATTTTGCAAATTCTAAATGGTAAATATTACTTGCTATACCGGGAATAGATAAAAATTTGCCCTAAATACTAGTTGTAATGTGCATACATATGTACATATGGAAGTAACTAAAAAATACGCACGGTTAACTATTTGTAGTGACTTTTTGCCGGTAAAATATCATAGCGATTGCAAATGTTCAAGTTTTAAGCCCAAATATCACCATTTGGATTGAAAATCAGACAAAGGCGTAGACATCGTGTGTAGATTCGCCGCGACATGACATGGCGCAAGCGTACGCTGATGCCATATCGAGGATAGCCGTTACTGCACAGCGTACAGTATTTGGAAAGTAGTGGCGGTGTTTCACGTTTTTATTTAATGCTATCATTTTTGCTAAAATTTAAATGTTATACGAGTTAATATTGTAATATTCACTAACTAGGAATCTCGGTAAGTATCGCTTCTACGTGGTGCAACAAAAAAATCGAACAATTTCTGCATTCGGTCAGGTACCCTCTTATTGTTTCCATTTCAATCGTTTTTAAAAATAGCTTTCATGTATTGAAAATATTAGCGCCCTTATAAAATTTTGAAAAAATATAGGTAAAAAAGTATCTCTATAAAAATTGTAGATATTGAATTACATTGTTCCTCTTTTTATTTGGATTAATGGATTCTGACTTGTAACTTGGACGTATGTAACAAAATGAATGACTTACGTGTATAGGATCTATAATAGAAACAGAATTTTTCCTGTTATTCAAAAATCTAAAACCTATGTAGTTGCGTTTAGAAAACAACCAGATATTGTTTTGCAGGTTATGTAAGGAAAACAAAAGCATGCAGTTGGTACTTACTTGAAAAATTACTCCCGTTATGTACTAAATAAATATTTCGCGAAACTATTACCTACTACTACCAACATTTTATATTGGTTTCATTAGCACAGAATATGGCCGTCAAAAACAAATTTGAATGTATAAAAAATTGAAAATTATAAAAGAATATAATATTGAAACTATAAGCTTCGTTAAAGGAAACACGATCTTTAATGGAACACTATTAATAATTAAATAAATACGTCGGGTTCAAAGAAGATACACTTGAAGTGGACATGTCGAAGGACGCAAGGAACAAATATGTGATATGCAGAATACCTGTGATTGTGCAGAAGTTCTTCACTTACACGTGAAAGTAAATTGGATGTATTTGGATAACAGGATATTTATTCAATTAGATTGTGACACAAATTCCCGCCTAAATCATCAAATGGACATATTGAAGAAACCTAGATGGTTGTTTTATAAATGGAGAGAAAAAGATGATGCCCGGAGAATACATGCAAGCAAAGGAAAGATGGTATCGAATATTTTGTTTTAATAGTTTTCTTCATTTATGTTCATAACAATCAATACTCATGTAAGTGATAAAAGTGGGGCGCTTTCATACGTTTAAGCCAGAGCGTTATCATTCTTAAATGCATATGTGTATTTGTGTACGTCTAACTTCTAATTAAGCATTGTTGAAATAATAATTATCAACTTCCAAGTTTTCTGTGGAGTATAGTACAATACACCAAAATGAAATAAGTTCGAGTACAGACTATGTTGAACACATTGCCATACTTCTGCAGTAAATTGTAACAGACCAATCCTAAATGAACTAATGTGAAGGATATTGAAAGTACATTTTAAAAATACAATAAACATACAATTAATTTGCACCAAAGCCTTCTAATAAAGATTTGACTTGATACTAAATAAAATGTCTCATCTCCCGACCACGCGTTGGGTGCGTCTATGTTAAACAGGTTTTAGAATATTTGAAGTGTAACTACATTGTTTAGTGTTTGCCTATGAACTATTTAATTTATAAATGTAAAACGTTTTTATTGGCGTTCCACGATTTTAGGTGTTAAAATTTTAAGTTATATATATATATATATATATATATTTAATTAAATTAATGTTGAAGATTGTTTGGGAGATCGGGAAGCAATATTTTACACATGATGATACCCGCTCATAGCTCGTAGATTCCCGTGCGGGTGCTAATTGGAAACCTTTAAATTGAAGATTTAAATCCAGAGCAGAAAGTCGTTTGGGACAAAATCAAGTGTTGTAGGATTTGGACAAATGTCACTCCAAGAATTAATAATATATTTTTTAAACATACTTCCATGAAAATGTGTTCTTATTGTTATGATCAAGACATCTATTCTGCTGGAGTCAAATGTATCTAATGTAACACTTTTTAGGTTATGCACGACAGGTATTAATTATATAGTCCTGTCATAAGTCCAAATATCTTTACTTACACTTATGCATGATGTTATGAGGAAAGATTATACGGTTGCCTAAAAAACCAATCCATGCATTTACTTTCTTAGGGTATTGGGTCTGCCTATTATAAATATTTAGAATTGGGGTGGGCTAATTTTCTGTGGACCAATATCGAAGAATACTGAAAATATAACGTGCGTATTTTTAATAACCTCTACACATATATACACCGTGTCCAAAGATAAGTATTCATCGCTATTATTGAAGCTACGAAGAGAGTTAAATTACTAAATTCATGGCATTTGTTGTTGTGATTGAGATGGTGTAAACAGAAAAACAATGAAATATTTAGAGATATTTACACAAAAAAATAGAACATCCTGTATGTTTTCACATATTGTGAAAGAAAATAATATTGGGAACAAAAAATTGTTAACACAATTAGTGTAAACCTACAAATAAACAAACAAAATGCACATAGGCTATCCAATAATTGTCACAACAATAATCAAGCAGGTGATGAAACGAATAATAATAAATAGCGAAACAGTAAGAAATTTAAAGTACAGTAAACACTAAGAAGGCATAAGATAATTCAACGACAAGCTTAAATCATGTAAAACTGTACAAAGGAATAGAAGATAACAAAAAATATTTTCATTTATCTGTCCTAGTAAATGTTTAAGAGTATTGTCCTTTTTCTCAAGATATTTTTGAGCTCTCCTGATAATACTTCATATTTGGATATTTATGCTTATAAACACTGTTTTTCACAAAACTCCATAAATAAACATCCAAAGGGATTAAGTCAGCGGATCGTGCAGGCTAACGAATTGGTATGCTGGGTCCTATCCCTATCATCAGTTTAGCGAAGAAATTTCTTAACAAATAATATCTGAAATCCAAAATTTAAAATATTCAGGAAATGAAAATCAGTGGTAGGAATATTTGGTCTTGCGTTAAAATAACTCGTAACTTACCTCCTAAGGCTGCAGATGATACATACTTTAATTAATATACGTGAAAATCGCATTTTGGAAAAAGAATTGACACATCGTTCTTTTCTGTGGGGGACTTTGCTCAAATCTAATGGCACCTGAGATGCGCGAAATGTAGCTTAATTGTGTGCCTCTCTCTATCTCGCGTCATGGTGTTTACTCTTTTTTAAGATGCGTAGCTTAATTTTATGTGTCTCTCTCGTTTCATGATGCGTATCCTTTTTTTAACTTAAAATTGATCTCTGCGCCAGTGCCATTAGGTTTGGAACGAGCTATATTATTATATAGTTGCCATCCTTAGTAGAACCTACAAAAGAAGAAAGTGGAATGGATAAGGTAAAACCTTGGAAGATATGCTCTGATCAACTGGTGGATCAACAAATCCCGCCGGTTTTGCTATGGAATGCTTTATAGATTGTTGGATTCTACAATTGTCAGTAACTCTAGCTGTTGATTTATATTTGCACACATATTTTTAATCACTAGGTATTAACTATTCTAGTAAAATGCAGTGTAAAAAACAGTGTTGCAACTACTTTTACAATTTTTTGTATTCATGTTTTTATTTAAGAAATGTATATTTTTTTCAGATTATGTCGCTGGAATAGGATTTAGGAACACATACATATACATATATTGGAGAGGTAAGTGCTTCTAAACGCGTGAACAAACACTTTACTACTACATAAATTAACTTGTACTTATGATATTGCTTAAAATCGTTTAATTAAATTTTATGATAAATCTACAAATAGTGTTAAAAATAGAGTAGTCTAACATACGAAAAGTAGAGTTTATTGTGAATGCAAATTTTCAACGCAACGAATAAACTGTAATGTCTACATGGATTATAGTTTGAGCAGGGACGTAGGTTTGGTAAAAGCCATAGTATAAATATACATGAATATCACGCAACTGTTACAACATGCAGAGGATCAAGTATTTCTATGGACTTGGAGAAAATATTTCTACATGACGGCTATTAGGTATTCTTACATATCATTGTGTGTATCAAAAGAGTTCACCTGCTAGTATTCGGGATTTGATGCTCAATTCTTCTTATAAGGAACGGAGTAAGAAAGATAGTGTTGTTACACTTATTCGATACATCATGATATTTACGAATTTTATGAATGTGGAAAATTATTAATTGCCAAGTCAACGTGTGGACTTTGGATTCTTCCACAAAAGTGTTGGTTTTTTAAAAGGTTATTATTTCTATTTGTAAGTTGCCAACTAGTGCAAAATAAATGAATAAAGTTAAAGGATTTTGTAGATGAGAATATCAACATATAATTTGCGTAAAGTATAACTGAAAACGAAGTTGCCTCGACGTATTAAAGAAGAAACTAGATGAGAACTAAAAAAATAGATGGGGAAAATTGGCATAGCGTATTGTGGTCGCATTTAACATTCATTTAGTTGGCAGTTGAGAAAAATTGGAGCAGATGAGGCATGATTGATTCCAACAATACACATAAACATATGTAATACATAGTCCTCATTTGTAAAGAATAAGAATGACTTATTGTGAAAAGAAAGGCTTCTTTTTGCGTTATATCGTTCAAAGTCTCAATCGTATTGCAAGTACTAAAATATAGGGCGGAACATAAACTTATATGTTCTCAAAAATTTGCTACTCTCCGCCGCCTGGTTCCTCGGTAGTAAACTAATTTGTAGTTCATGGGCGGCGTTTTACGGACCCTACTTACACTACAAACCATGTCATGGTTTCAAATTGGGAGGTATAGATGAAGTTCACGCGAGCATATTTTTAAGAAGAAATAGCTCGTCAATTAGTAGATAGATGGCATTCGTCCATTTCGGTCACCTAGTAATGAATATTATACTATACGTACCTATTGAATATTTGCAACTTACGAGGGCGGTCCCAGAATGATCTGGCCTCACGGAGTTCGAGAAGGAAAATTTAAAAGAAACATATTACTTTTTCGTATAATCACCCTTTATTGCAACACACTTGTTACATCTATGAATCAACAGTTCGATACTTTTACAAAAATAAACTTTTCCTTTCTCTTTAAAATGCTTGCAACTCATTATCGCTAGAAAATTTTGTCCCACGAACGTTTTTTTTTTAAGATTCGGAAACAAATCATAGTAGCTTGAGACCATATCGGAACTATAGGGCGGATGTTCAGCAATAGCAGTCTTTGTAACACCCGCCGTGTGGACATGAGCGTTGTCGTACAATAACAATACTCCTCGCCGTAATTTTCCTGGGTGTTTCTCTTTAATGCAGTTTCTCAATTTGTGCAGAATTGATGCAGAATAAGCCTCATTTACAGTCGTGTTACGATCTTTAAAATCCACCAACAAGATTCCAAAAGATTGTGCACATGATCTTTCGGGTAGATTTTTGCACTTTTGCTTTTCGTGAGGATGCTTCCCCCTTGAATCGCCACTCCATTGATTCGCGTTTGCTCTCAGGATCATAATAGAGCACCATGGTTTCATCTCCGGTTGCTATGCAATCAATAGTTTCTGTAGGATTGTCCTGACATAGCTCTAAAAAGGCCGCTGCATATCGAACTGCCTGTTTTTGAACTTCCGACAAGAGTTTAGGCACCCACCTGGCACTCACTTTATTCATATGCAGATGATTTTGTAAAGCACGGTGCACACTACTTTTCGAAAGCTCAAATCTTGAAGCATTTCCCTCACTTTTAACCGACGGTCACCCAACACTTCCTCCTTAATAAGACTAATTGTTTTGCTGTGAGCGTTTCAATCGGTCGACCTTCATGTCCAAGATCTTCCATGGTTTCTCATCCAAAACGAAAGTCTTTCACCCAGTTCTGTACGGTGCTATAAGAAGGGGAAGCATCGCCGTATACGCCATCTAAACGCCTTTTAATTTCTGAGAGTGAATGACTTTCTTTGAACAGAAATTTTATCACACTTCTGTATTCGACTTCTGACATTGTACTAAAATATGTGACAGTATGCAACTATCATTAACACTATACCTTGCAGCTTTATGTAACTTGCTGGTGGGGTATACAAAGAGTGAGGCAGTAGGATGATACGTGTCGTATTGTAATACTTCTTGTCCAACCATGTCAGGCCAGATCATTCAATTATTGAGAGAAATCATGGTCAAATTTCAACATTGTAAATTTAGAGACTTGTACAGAAATAAATTTTTGCCAGATGTTGAGGTGATCATTAGTGTTGGATTTCCACGTGTGCAAGGGTTTTTTAAATGTGTTCATAGGCGGTGCACTTTATCGTCAATGTGCGATATATGGATATATATATATATATATATATATATATATATATATATATATATATATAAAATGCAATATATTCAATCGAAAGGCTACTACTATACGCCCAGCAGATATCTGTAATATTGTGAGACGGGTAGATAGAGAAAAGAAGAGTGGGGAACTATTGCTTATCAGATAACCTATTACATTTAAAATCATCACTTAATTTTGTATATCTAACAGTTTGTTTAGTTTTAATTATAGTTTTTATAATTATCAAATCTAGTATGGGTAATGTAAGTTTTATGGTTTTGCATGCATTGCCAAAAATAATTAACGAATATGTCATAAAAATGATAATAAATTTTTAAAAAATGATTTCGCACCTTTTAGTTTCAATATTTGTAGCAAGTATCTGAAAACATTATTGCCTATTTGTTTAAACTAAACTTATTTGTCTATACTATACAAGCTTCAATGTGTTTTCTTTGGGAGAGCATAAGAAAAATGCCGAAATATTCAATTTTACAGAAATTTCATTGCAATAATTTTTACAAAAAATGGAGACTAAAAACGCATGATCCCCATGAACAGCTAAAGATGCTTGGCTTCTTGATGGCATGGACTTGATTAGAGTGTTGAACAATTTGTAACTCTTCAAGCCTTCTCTGTATCATATTCCGTGTAGCTATACCTCACGTGTGTTTCATTGGATTACCATCTGGGGAATTCCCTGGCCACTCTATTCTGTCTATATCAACTTCATGTTCACGATGGGGACGAGCATTTTCGTCAATAAACACGAATTGTTCTTCTACTGCTGATGGATGCGGTAGAACCGTGGATGGCACTGAGAGTACCCGTTTTATGAAATAAAGTTTCATGTGCTGTCTGATGCTTATCCCAGCCTATACCACTATGCCACCTTCATATTGAAGCCTTTCCCGGACAAATTGTGGGTTGTTGCGTGTACCGTATTCACGCCAAATCAACATGTCTGGCTGCTATGTAAATCTGGATCCGTCACTGAATAAGACTCGCCTCCATTCATTATGACATCTCTGCGCCCTGCAGCAAGAGGAATACAAAACAACAGTTTTCGGGCGTATGAGCCAGACGATTTCTTATTATTGGCGTTGATACTAGCCTTTCAGTGACAGAAGCAGACTTACATGGAAACTGGATTGTATTAAGAGTGCGATTTCTACCTACCAGTTCCTACAGATATTGATCGTTTCTTGGTGTTGTTGATGTTGACCGACGTTGGCCTTGGCTTCGTGGAACATTTACAGTTTACAAAAAAAGCAATTCTAAAGTATGTAAATTACTATTAAGATCTTCAGCAATACTTTGTTGTGCGCCTTCACTATCTAGTTGACCTATGGCACGCCAGGCCTCTAAGAACGGACGATGCTCAAAATTGCAAATCTTCACTACTAATTACAACAGTACTTTTCGATGCGGGCTCAGAAGTGTGTTAAACCACGCTTTTGTGCCCTTCAGGAACGATGACTTTAAAACTTGCATCACATGTTAAAACACATCTGTGTATTTGTTTTCTTGTTTAAAAGCGTCGGCACTAGTTTATAGAAATATTTGTAGGTGTAATATTAACTTACGTTTTATTATCAATTATGCGGAATATCCGTTTATTCTTTTAAGTAGTGTAGTTTCTTTTAGGTTATTTTGGAATAACTAATACGAACAGCGTGCGATTGGTTGCCTATAAAGTGTGAAACACAGTCACTGCCAATAACGCGCGGCTAATATTAGAAACGCGTTTACAATACAATATTCACTAAGGATTTAAAAATTAACGTTTATTTCGTACAAAACAAATTTTAAAAAGCACTAATAAAAATAAATAAAAAATACTCGTACCACCTCAAATACGTATGTATATCAGCAACTATACTTCATTCAGGTTAAGAGTAAAGTAGTTGGCGTAATCGGCGTACATATAACACTGGAGCAATAAGCGTATATCCGGAAACAACTAACTAAAATCTCAGGGACTTGGGTAAATTAGCAATGTCTTAGTCAATGTGAATAATCAGTCAATAATGTCAAATATGCAAAAAAATTTAAGAATCGAAAACACATACATCTTTTCAAGGTGGATTCACTAAAAAAGTACATGATAATGGTGGATATTTATTTTTCACAATTTTTTACAAGATTAATAGTAATAACATGCAGTTCTGTTCACATACAAAGACGAAGTGTCGGATTCGAGACGATTAGACTTGTAAGCAGAGACTCAACCGTTTGTGCTACTACGGTCACTCACAAGACTATTACTTTTTTATTGATATATTCATTAATATCCAACAGTAAACCTAATTATAGAACATAACTAGAGTTTTAACATACCTACATACATAATAGTTAATGAGTAATGAACTATGTTGAACATAAATTATTGAAACTTAATTATATTGATTCAACTAAATTGAACTTAAAATATATGGGGAGAACAAAAGATGAAACCACTATCAAAAAGGACTCCGAGATCTCGGAATGTGTCCCGAGAACTTATGGGAATGCCACGCACAGAATAAGTTTGAAGAAGAGGACGAGTCCTTTTGGTGTATGTTACCTTAGAGCATAAGTTTTAGATTATTGTTATCACACCAATCAGATATTATATCCGAATTACCTTGCAAAAGCTGTGCTTCCCTCGGTCCAGAGATGATAGAATAAATTTTTAAATCATCAGTATATGCTAGTGCATGACATGAAAGTGACAACACCAAGTCTTTCATGTACATCAGGAACAACAGTGGCCCAAGGTTTGAGTCTTGAGGCACGCCAGACAACATGTGATATTCGTGTGAAATGAAGCCATTATAAAATACGTAGCAAATCCTAGGGTAAGACTTCAATCAATGCCGGCAGTGCCGCAGAAAACCCAAATGAACTCAGTTTGTTTAAGGAGAATTCAGTGGTCAATGTTGTTAAAAGCTCGCGATATACGAGGTGTGTAAATTAAGTAATGAGACTGATATTTTTAAATATTTTTATTTGAATATAATTACAATTGA
>JARFOC010058771.1:0-18501 GCA_031763485.1 Osmoderma eremita | reverse complement strand
AAATTATTGTTCAGTCAAAAAAATAATTTCAAAGATATGTATTTGTTTGATTCAAGAACTTTTTTTTCTCTGTGCACAGTTGTCGTTTTTGCCAGTTCCCCTGTCGAAGCAATGGCTTTTACCGTAATGCCGCCGTGAAGATTGCAGCTTTTAATATTGTCTTCACCATAGTAACACAACTTTCTCTTACACGGTCGCGATATCGCGAGTAACCTTCTTCATGAAAAAGGAAAAAGACAATCGCAGAACGTTTTTCTGAACTTGTTGTCTTTCCTATCGGAATTTTAATAACTTTTGATGAAGTCCACACCAAAAAATAAGCTCCTATTACTGATACAATCGCAAGGAAGTTTATTTAGAAATTAAAGTATTTATCGATACACAAAACTTTTTGCGGTAGGGGCAGGTAAGATTAGTAAGTTTATTCCTGGCAACATTATACTAAAACTAATCCTCTTTATGGCGATACGGTTATCACAATGGTCCATAAAATATAACAGTTTTTTAAAGAGGCTGCAATCGATATTCTCTGAAGTATTTGCCTACAATTGGTTGTAAACTTCACAAAGTACCTACTATAAATATGTTATTTATATCTAAGGCAAATAATATTACATTTCAGAAGAGTTTATAAAATTTTACTGGCTGTCCGCACTAAAGCGGACGGTTGTGTATACCAAGACATATGTAAATCAATTTACCAAACTTACGACTGGGCTCTTTCAATGGGTGTGATAATGGTCAAACCAAAATGCCATTAGAAGACCCGACAATGTCTGATATATATATTCTTTTCTCGGTTGCGCTATCATTTCATAGGACAAGTTAAAGAACCCCCACGATTCTGAGGAAAGTTATAGCCTACATTTCGCATTTTATATAAATCAAGGTTGCATTTTGCGGCTCCATAGATTAGATAAAAGATGCCTTAACTTAAGTAACTGCCCTTACACTTATAATATACAATAATAGCCCAACAAATTAAAATACATTTCGCTATTTTTTTACACATACCCAATCCTAAAATTATGTAAATTTTTTTAATTAAAATTGGTGTCTCAGATTTGCACCAATAGAAATATTTCTGTTAAAATTTCACAATTCGTGCTATTATATTCTTTGGAATTATGTGAGCGATTTTAGGAGTTAGAGCATTCTCATGCATAAATGATAACTGGAATAACATTTATTCTATGCATTATTCTGTGCATTCTATTGACTTAAAATTTTAGTTCAGTAGTTCAGTTAGTTTAGTATTCTTTTCCTCTGCAAGTGCCATGATATGGCATCCTAAGAATGTAATAAGTGAAACAAAAAAGCAATACAGTAAGCATTTGAAGTGTATTTTCCCCCGTTTTCAAGACGATATGGCTATATAACTCTTGTTATGAGTTAGCCAAAGTCACTAAATTAGACAAATACTTGGTGGGTATAAAAGATATTTGTTTGGCTTAAAAATTTTACAGACAATTTAGAAGATTCTAGTCCGTTTAAATATTTTTGAAATTATCATATTATTTCTTTTTGTTAATAGGAGATAAATCCTGCGCCAATTATATTTTTTGCTAACGCTGTGTTATCCAACAACTGAATACTAAATCAAAAATTTATGGAATCAGCACTAGATTTAATCTTATAATATCTCATATTATACGTGTAAGAGAGTGGGTTAATGCGTTTAGTATTCATTCGTCAAATGTGAATGAATGCCTTATGATGTAGATACGGAATAATACATACTTCAAGTACACCTCTGCATACAACTATATAGGAATCTAGTTTTATCTTGATTTTTAAAATGAACACCGTCCGTCAGGTAATAGTCCGTTCAAAGCTACACATTACCCATTCAAAGATAGATAGACACATAGTCCGTGTAATGGATAGTGCGTGGAAATAACGGTTACAGGGGAAAAGTCGGCGGACAAGCCTCGGACCACACATACTGCTGTCGGTCCATTTCATATAGTTGCTGGTGTGCTGTTGTTGTTGTTGCTTTAGCTGTACCGTCTACGCGCCGACAGAGGGCGTCCGACTTTTACCAGGTCGTTCCCTTATTTTATTTGACCTGAAATCGTTTCGGACATCGATTTTATTACCGCTTCTCGGTCAATGGCTGTTATTTTGCCGGAGTCACTTACTTTTCTCTCCGATTTTTTTCTCTTATTTCCCTGGGTCGGTTTTTCGGGAGAGCAGCAGGGAGGGAACCAACCACTCGAAACGCGGTATCATCATTGAGATTTTATTGTAGCTTTTAGGAGATTTTAAGTTACCAGTTTGTCTACTTAAATTTAAGGAAAGATTTTATTTAGGGGAAATAGATTTTTGAATCGATTGTGGGGAAAGCGGCAATGATATAATAAAAACGTGGAAACTGATGGAGTGAAATAATTACTATTGCTCATAAAGCACATTCATGAAATATACAATATACATTATATGTATATTGATATAAGTTTGATGTCGGTTATTGACAAAACATGTGTTACAAGACCCCTGTATTTTCAGAAATTTGCTTTCTTTCTACCTTTATGCTCTATCGAGTATTAACAGTAACATATATTATATTAAAGTAACGAAATTGTGCATAGAGACATGTACATATGGGTTGGATGGAAACGATCTGTCTATAGGAATTACGTGGAATTATTTGCACCGAACATAGAGTTAAAAAGAATCTGCGCAATAAGAATACTATGCTGTAACATCTCATCACATAGAAAACTTAACCGTATATTTTATACGAATCTTTAGTTAAACTATTAATGAGAATTGTTTGATTTCGTTAGCTTCCTGTGACCGGCGCTGTAAGTATATTCCACTTGATTATTAAATTGTATTTATATTTCCTTTCAAGGACGTTATCCGTATTAAAGTTTTCCGTTTTCATTATCACTCACGCCCGCGCTATGATTTATCTGCTACGCGCAAGAACAGCCCCTCCGTATGAAATCACATGATGAGGGAACTGCTGGAAAATATAAAAGACGGGCGCTCGCAGGATTCTAGGCCAGACGGACACTTCACCTTCCGTCTCCTTTCCGAGGACGATTCGTCGTCGGCTATTGTTGACAGGAGCGTTGCCCGTCTTGAAACGTTTTTCTTTCGTCGCCGGCTACTGTTACCACACCAGTTTTTGTCCCGCAGTTGTTTTCGTTGCCGGTTATTGTTGGCACGACGGCTGCTCGTCCCAAGACGTCTCTCGTCGCCGGCCTTTGTTTGGTACGATGTCTTACCCGCCGTACTACAATTGATTTCGTCTCCGGCTGTTGTTGGGACGACGATTATGCGTCCCGTATAATATTTATTCCCTACATTAGCCGCATATTTAGCTTATTTAACGACCAAAATTCGACACACGCCATACGTCCGTAGGTTGCTTTAAACATTTTACTTTATATACCATCGCATGTTTATATTTTATATGTAATTTGTACTCACAATTTAATAAAGGTCCTCTACTTTCACTTGATCTTTACAGTAATTAAGGGTTCAGCATTTTGGTTCGAAACACGGACCATCCGTTTTGGAACACACCCCACATGTTTTGTTTAACACGTACGTTTATAGCACCAAAAAGAAGTACATTCATAAGGGCAGCACTATAATTATGTATTGTGGTATTGATAGCATTGTCATTTCAAACTGTCAATCGAACTGTGAACCAATTATCTGAACGGAAATACAATCGGTGAAGTTACAAAACGCTTCCCTATTCTCTTTGAGTTTACTATATATTCGCATTCCTTAATCAATATTCGTCAGGCTTCTCTTCTTCTTCTTATACCTTTTTACTCAAATGTGAGTTATTACTTCAATTGAATAATGACCAAAACTCTGTAAATTGAAAGAAACATAATTGTTGACATGGTTACTTTCTTACACTTAAATATCATTTATCATCAAATAAACCATTAAATGATGATTTTAAACAGACCTTCCATCATCCATAAGTAAATTTATCTGTAAGGGGGGTACCTTACAGATAAATTTACTTATGATAATAGTTTCTTTGAAGGCGTAATTATTAAAGACCTACATATCTAAATGAGAACCACACCGAGCAGCATGATTTGCATTAAACTGCTCGCTATACATACAAAGCTCGTCTTTTTTAACGTAATCTTTTATGTAAAGCTCCGAATGTATCTGATAATTTACCTTATGAACCAAGTATATGTATACCCAACGCATATCTAATCACGTCTATCGTTGTAGAGAACACCTATTGAAAACACGAATTTGTTTTGGTTCTCAGTATCCTTCACCTTTCTCCCGGTGAAGTCGCGACACATACAGCAAGGCCGTCGCACGAATTCTCTCCATCATTAAAACGCCGCTAATGCGACTTGATGACAATCAAACCGGAATTAACTCCGTAATTACTGAATCATTTAGATAGCCCGCTTCAAGTGGTCAAATGCGCAGGCAATATTAGGAGAACAAAATTCAACATTAAATTCAATGTTGTTGCTTATCGTTAAATATAGCTATGATTTATCCTAAGATACGTACTTAACGCCGATACGTTTGTAGATATCTATACGAGCATCTACGTACTTTGAATATCCTTTTTAACCTAGTGATAACGCATAATAGGTGGTCGGGTGTTAATTGGCGCGCTTTCACCTTTGAAGCGTGTCGAAACACCGCGCAAATGAATTAATGAATGCAATTTGAGAATGCCTTAAATGCTCTATTGGTAATTTGGCTTTTGTTATGTGGTAGTAATTGCCTGTTCTGGAAATCATTTATAATTAAATAAATTCGTGTTCAACAATATGAGTATTTATACATTTATACATATGTAAACAAACAAATAAAATAAAACCAAGATCCAGGTAAAGTATTATCTCTTTCTAGCAAATAAATATATGTAAACTTCCAAGGGTTATACAAATAATTATAAAAAGTGTCCAACTATAAAATTGGAGAATTTAGTGTTCAATTATTTCCTAACCCTGTAACTTGAAAGGTTTACATTTAACAGACGTCATCCAGAGACACATAAATTTCACAATTCAGCGCTAGAAAAAGCAATAGAACTGTCTAAATTTATTACGAAGATGTGCGTTGCTTTACGGACACAATTCGCCGACATTGTACTATTTTTTGGCAAAGTCGTATGCCTAGCGATGCCACAATCAGGTAGGGGAGACCGGGGACAAAAGTAACACGTTACGAGAGTAAGAAGCCTTCTATAAATTCACAGAATCGTTTTAAAGCGCTATACAATGCAAACGTAAAGTAAGTACTTCTCGTTTTCATTTTTTTGTCTTTAGTACTAGTAAATATCTTTGAATCAATGTACTTATAAGCTTGTGAATCCTTGAACGATGTGATTAGTTTTGACAATTGATTTCTATAAATTATGCATGGTTTTGAGGTTATGACATATTTTGCTTAAAAAATATGTCTAGGTACGAAAGTAAGAATACAATCTGTGGATGAAAGTAACGTCCCACCATTCTTTGTTTTTCCCCTGAAGAAATTTCAAAACCATATTATTCGAGATGATCCTGTAGGGTGCGCTGGCGCAGACAATGGCAGTGATTGGATGCAAGAAAATGATTTTTTGTTGTTTCTAGATGATTTTGAAAAAAACAAGAAAAGCCATCATTTGAACAGAAAAGTCTGCTCGTATTCGATAACCATGAGTCAAACTTATCGGTCAAAGCTCTTGATTTTTGTAAAAACAACAGTATTGCCTTATCATTCCCTCCACACTGCATCCAAAAATTGCAACCATTAGACCGTGCAATCTTTGGACCATTAAAAAAAATGATTCACACTGCCCTGGAGAACAGGATGTGCAATAACCCAGGTGCAATGACTATTCATAACACTCCTGCCATTGTAAATGCAGCCTGTCCTCTTGCAGTTACAGATGTAAATGCTATTGCAGGCTTCAGATGTACAGGAATGAGTCCTTTCAATAGAAATATATTTACAGCGGTTGATTTTGCGTCAGATCCGTTACGGGTCGACCTCTAAAGAATTCTAGTCACGGCGATTCGAGCACTATTGAAATATCATTTGAAGATACCATTCATCCAGTGCAAATTAGTTATCAGGCTGACTCAGGTTATGAAAAAGACTCTTTAAGATAGTCGTCTCCAGATTTACAACCAGGTACTAGTGGTCTACAAACACACAAAAATATGCGGGATGTAGCAATAATCCTGCAACGAGTCCTTTTCCACCTCAAGACGTTAGACCATTCCGACAAGCTAGTCCAAGGCTCCAAACAAATACAGGTCGCAAAAAGTGAAATACTGCCATACTAACCGATACTCCAGAAAAAAAAAGGTATTGAAGTAGAACATGAGAATAGGAAGAGGGCAAAGAAACCGATTTTCATTTCTGGTAAAGGAAGAGGTAAAGGGAAAAATAAAGGAAAATATTTAAGAAAAATCAGCAATAGAATAAAGAAAACCAACAACAGACAGAAAATTTGGTTTCCTGAAATGACAACGACTGCTAATGCTTGGTGGTATGTTCGAAAGCTTGCAGTAACAGCACTTCGCGAGAGCAGTGAGTTCAATGCACAAACTGTAAGGATTGGTCCCATGCTGAATGTACCAAAGGTGACTTAAACTATGTGTGCCACAACTGCGAGTCAGAATAATTAAACTCATGATCTCTTTGACTTAAGAAATTATTATTTTTTAGCGGTATCTTTCTGTTACTGAAAAAGTACAAAGCTCGTAATTAAGGGAGATTATTTTTGTTGATTAGGGATATATACTACTTTTTAGTTTTCATGGTTTTCGAACAAGTTTCTAGTGCCGATCAATTACTCTTTCTGTTTTTAAAGAAAAATGTAACAAATTTTGTTTAATTTTCTATATTTCATGTTTCACATTAAACATTTTTCATCATAAACTAAATATTTTATTGATCAGAATCGTTGCTTTCATCCCCATACCATGTTACTTTCGTTCTGGGCCTAAACGGTGAAAGTAACAATGGCCCCAAATTACAAAGAATCCTGTAACTATTCTAATGTCCATATTTTGATATTTAAATATGTATGGTATGATAGGTAAAACGTGGGGTTTTTGCTAACTGGATTTTGGAGCATTTTGTAAAAAAAGAAATTGTAAGAGAATTTTGTAAAAAGTCAGCGAGGAAGCCTATTTCCACGTCGACAGCTGCGTTAATATGCAAAACTGTCACGCTTGCTGACTCGAGAATTCCCAAGAGATTGTGGAGAAACCTATTCAGTCTCTTTGAACGACTGTTTGTTGTGATTTTTGGCCCAAGATCTGACCTTAATGACCAAGATGGCGCTATTTGTGACGCTGCGGAGTAAGCTGTAAATTTATTACACGAAAAATTTCCAGACGGAGTTACTTTGCCGAAATGATGACATTGGCTGTCCCACAAGATAGTGCAATTTAACACCATTAGACCTTTTCTTTTGATGTTTTGTTAAGAATAATGTTTACCCGAATACTCCTCAGATAATTGATGACTTAAAAATCAACATCCGTAGAATTATTGACGAGATTGACACGCAACAAAGTAATTGAACATTTAAAAAATAATAATCATCATATGAGCCGATGGGTATATTTATCACGTATTATACTTCACACGAAATTTTAGAGTATTTACTTGCACTGATGTTAATAGACTGATGAGTTTTTAAGAATTCAGAATTACAATCCATAAGTTCATCTTGGGACATCCTAGATTATTTTAGGAATTTCTAACAAGTTACGTAAAGAAACATTATTATATTGACAAAAATACATTTATCTCTGAGTTGCGTGTTTAACCAAAATCATGAGTCACATTCAATTATGATGGCGTTGTCATTACAAAATTTCTTGGTGGCATCATATATGCCTACTTCGCACTAGCATGCCAATTGTATAAGTTGTGAAATATTAAAGTATTTTCTACTAATATTCATCGTCCACACCCTGCTATATTTCGTCCATTATTTTTGAGTAGCTGAACATGGTTTACAGCGTACTGCAGTGCCTATGTTTGTATACTTCCTGTTCTACACCGATTATCACTTTCTAAAAAGTAAAAACCTGTAACGGTGTATTCATTTATGATGCAGAGATGTAAAAACAACAAATTTACTATAACGGGTACCGCTAACTTTTTACATTTGAATTTTATATACTATATATCAGAAAATAACTGTATATGTTTTAGGGTCAATACAGAGGTGTATTTGCAGTAAAAAAAGTATATGATATTTTATATGAAGTTATTCATTTTTCACTAGTGAAAAATTTTCATATATCTATTATCAAGAAGTTCGCAGCTCGTGTTATTTTTGATTGAGTATATGAAAACTTATAAATTAGGCTTAATTATTGTAAAACCGAAACAAAAAATACCCTTACTACCTTAATGAGTGAAGAACTCTAGATACGTATTCCAGCAACTAAGTTGTGCAAGTATGAATCTTTATCTGTGTGGAGTAATAAGTCGGAAATAACATTTGAACATCTGAAACATCTGAAGTGACCATTGAGTTCTTACTAAAACGTAAACATGAAATTTTTCGACGGTCTAGAAGTGAAAACGCCTCCTTCAACGAGAATTTTGCAAGCAGTTTATGAAAATAATTAAATTTTGATTGAACGCCTCAACCTGCAAGTGGTGTGTAGCGATTATACTTTATAAAAATCTATGAATATTCACTATGACAAGCCAAAGGAATACGCATTGATAGGCTATTCAAATATAAAGTTTATCTAGCGTATTTGACCTACGCAAGCGAACATACAATGCTTTCAAATAATAGCAAGGAGCAATTCACATCTTTGAAAACTCCACGAAATTGCAACCAAGACCGAGCGACAAGTCTCACATAAAAAAAAACCCAGTACATGAAAGGATCTTCTCTGTATCTAGATGGCCAACCTATGATAACTAAATTCGGCAAAATTTAGCAGCTGAGTACATTTAAAATATCTGCTATTTAAAGTCACTCTACTTGAAAGATTAAATCGTGAGCACGGTAATTAAAACCGAAGCATTATACGCATCGCAAACCATAATCATTGGAGGGAAAAACCATAATCAAAGACATAGAAAAACATAAAAAGGAAAAACTGCGGAAAACCTGCGGCCTGGTTCGCTCAGAGGAAATTTGGATGAATAGAACACCTTGCGGGCTCTATCAGCACTCTGAAAAAACCTCGGACAATTTCAGGAATAGGAGATTGAATTGAAATTCTATGGTCGTATTTCCAGAATGAATCGACATACTGACTAAAGCAATTCTGAACCTTGCTGTCCCAAATAAAGGCAAGAACAACTTGGTGATTGAAATTCATTTAGTATCCTGAATGTAGATCCATTCTGTGAAATTTCTTCTGTGATGTTCATTTCTTAGACTTTTAAGTAATGAACATCACAGAAGAAATTTCACAGAATGGATCTACATTCAGTATCCTCAATGTAGGTAAATCCAAAACTAACAGAACCGGGACAGAATAGCCCCAGAAGGACATCAGTGAGAAAATTAAGAGGTTTATGAAAAAGAAAAAAAGAAAAAAACATGAGCTGCTTAAGTTCTGGCGTGTTCCTCAGTCAAGCATAATGATGCAAACGAAAGCTTGAAGCAGTTCTTCATTAAAAATTGTGTTATTTTCTAAGGTACTCTTTTGAAAGTAACAATACTGAAATGCCACTTAACTTAATTAGTTACAAATCTTCGACTTGATAAAATTAAAATTTTATCTAAAGTTAATTGAATTTCTCTTGGGTGCTATCTCATAATATGTAACATATGTATGTATGTATAAATCTAATTTATTCCGTTTAACATTTAAATATTCATTTCTCACTCACAGAATTTATTACAACAAGAAAGTATATCGAAACCAATTTACCAGCTACATAGATACAAACGTCACTATATAATTGAAAGGGGGCGTCATCTTTGCGAATGCATTTCAGAACCTATTAGGTGACGTGAAAATAAAGATATTAATTAACATATGTACGACTATTACCTTAATTAAATGTATGCGTGTATGCGTAAGTACCTAACATTTCTCGCGAACGTTCACGTGCTTAATCCGCGACTAACACGGACTCTCGGGCGAAATCATCCGGACGGAAAATTAATTAATATCATTGGCGTTGTCGCATCTGTACAAGCGTCGGTTTGTTTTCATACCATTCGCCGTATACAGTTAATGGACTCGCGCATAACTACAAGCGTGCGTATATAAGTTGGCATTAATTACGGGTGTCATTACGTTTCTGACATTGTTTCTTTTGCACTTGTGCTGATCTGATTTATGTGTGTAAGCGCGTTCTATCTAGGCGTTTCTTGCACGGTTCAGTAGCCTTACGTTTATTCGCGGAGGCTCCGCTAGGATGATAGGCAATAAATAATAAATTGTAAAATGCCACGTTTCCAGATTGGTGAATGAATGTGTTCTCGATAATTTTTTTATATGCGAAATGAATGGTTTACCCACATTAAGGTGTCCTCGAGAGGATGCAACAGTGCCACAGATTCCATTACTGATCGACTGTCTGCTGTTGTTTCTAGGAAGAATGTCGAACCTTCAAGGACCAAAAATTAAACGTTCAACTAGATGAGACTAAACCTAAGCCGTATGAAATGCTTTGTAGGAAAGGGAATTGTGAAAAACTATCTAAGCATCATGTTTCGACACAATTACCTCAAAGATCTAATGGCGAATTAGTTTTATTGGAGCGTGCGTTCATCATATGTATGAATTGATTTACGGAGGATATTTCAAGTTAAAATTTCTTGGGTATAAGATCCTATATGTTAGGACTCGATGTTACCCCAGCTCGATGTTACGAGCTAGGCAAAAGTAACAAGGTAACCCTTCTGTCGGTTCCGGAACACAGAGGAGTGGAAGGAAACGAAATAACAGGTATTCTCGCTAAGAAAGGGGCCGGAATACCATTTGTAGTGCCTGAACCCCTTTGCGGGATAAGTAGCATTACAATACAGGAGAAACTTAGAAGTAAAAAAGGGCAGAGAAAATCCAAATACTGGGAGTATCTCCAGGGAATGAGGCAAGCTAAAACTCTTCTGGGAACCTATAACCGGAAGAGGTTTACAGAATGCATGAAGTAAAAATAATATTCGCATATTGGCAGGAATTCTATCAGGCCACTGTAAACTGAAAGGACACCTAAGTAGGCTTGGAATAACAAAGGAAGTTGAATGTAGATTTTGTGGTGAACATGATGAAACATCCATCCACCTGCTCTCAAACTGCGCTGCAATGTGCAACTCAAGGGCCCTGCACCTGGGAGCAAATGAAATTGAAGAGTTTCTGACATTTTGCAATTTTTAAAAGAAATCGGATTGGACGGCCGGCTGTAAATACAGCCAGAATAGGGGATACAATAAATCTTTTAGGTCGCAGTGTCTCTACATACATACCCCAGATATTTTAATTTGAAAATGTTCAATATATTGTTTTCCGTAAAAATCTCAAAAAATAAATGTGGTCGAAACAATTATTATGAAAGTAAGATGAATAAAGAATTAACGGCTCTGAGCATATTAATATTGATATTTTAAATTTTGTAATAAGTAAATTAACGCAGACATGATCACAAAGAATTCCTGGAATTAACAGCAATATTTTTCAATTGTGTACAAAAGAAGTTAAGAATTTTTCCTCTGGATACCGTACTAAGTACATTGGATAGCCTCCACTGTATATTCCTTGAACATCTTTTTTTGTTTCTACGTCCGTAATAATTTCTCAAGCAGTCATCAAGAATATTTGTGGTCATACGTGGGAGTTAACAGAGGACCCAGCGGGTGTATCTGCTCTTCGATAGTGGAAAAACATTAGATGATATGGAATGATGGTCACAGCTTTAACTAGCGAAAGCTGTTGTTATATATTGAAACAACTGATGATGCAACTTGTAAAGAATTTGCTTGGTATATTCTTTTACTTATTCCTCCCATATTAATTTTAACAATTCGTTTTCGTTGATCTTTAGTTGAACATTGTTAAATTACTGAATTGAAGGCAGAAATATGATAAATACAGCAAGATTAAATAATGACTTCCAGTATTCAAGTTGTATATTTTGTTCAACTTTGATCTCAAGTCGGCACCAGAAAGAGTTAAGCTATTGTGGTGAATTTTTGTGTTGATTGTTCTTATATCAAATACAAACTTTAGCGGGGGTTGAAACCAACAAAATTCAAAAGTTGCCAAATAGGGGACAAGAATTATATGCATATACATGTTTTCATTTTACAAATGCATATAACTAGAACTGCCTGAAACATAATACATCGATAGAATTACCAATATCTATTTCGGGGATATTTATAATTTAATGTATGTACGGATTATTTGGCTTCAAAATATAGGCAGAATTTTGAGTCCACTGAATATGATAGTAGGCTATTTAGTGGACAAAAACCCAACAACTCATAAAAAAACTTGTTGTAAATGTCGAAAGTTCTTAAAACATTATAATTTAAAACATTTATTCTTCTCAGTGTACACTTAAAAAAAGAATTATGTCATTGAACACCCTAGTAACATCAGCAAGCAGAGCAATAGTTATTTAAAAACCCCGGTTCGAATCAAAAGTATACGGTCATTCTAGTAGACTAGCTATAGCTTCAAACAATTATTGTAGCGGATTGTGCGTTAGAGAAGCAGCCGCACTAACGTCGTGGTCAAACATCGTGTTTAACCTCAAGTAGATGTATTATATAGACAAGAAAATAGAAAAGCAATAGCTACAATATTTTACCTTGAAAAAAAAACATAATAAACATAAAGGATTTACCAATTGTGTCGCCCTTTTTTATATCTAGGGTTAGTTTCATATTTATACGTATATTTTATTTCATTTTATCATTAGTTGCACATTTTATACTATAACGGTTGGTTAAATAAGCAAAAGCTCGATTAAAGCTTGCTGCAGAAAATACAATTTTACCTACTACGAAATTTGAAAATTGATATAGAATTAAATTCCCAACCAAAGTAACATCGGCAAATATTATCGTTTTTTCTTCGTTCTATTTAAAAATGTATGTTGATGAAGCTACTCGGAAACGAAATAGTATGTGAAATAAACCTACCATTCAAAAATATAGTAAAAATGGCTATGGTTTCTATTTTTACAGTATCTCACGAAGTAGAATCAGAAACGAATGAATAAAAAAATAATTCATGACACATTCAACAAATTTTTTTTAGAATACATAAAAATTTCCAGGAAAGGATACACAAAACCACCTTGTGGTCACCTGTATGTAAGGCGTCACTCCTAAAATGTTCTTTTAACACATTCTTAACTTTCTCCTTATTAACATTGATTATCGGTGTTTGTTATACTAATACTAACGTAGATGTGTTAGCATAAAAGAAACACCGACTTCATTCACCGAAGCGAAAGTTCTTCTGCGTGATATCCCTTTTATGTGAGTGCACACATCATCGACGTGTACCTTCTAGTCCTAATAAGAGATACTCAGAGTCCTAATTCCCCATCATTGGTTCAAAATCCGCGAAAATACCATACCCGATACCCCACGATCCGCTATCAAAGCAAATTTCAAATTGGACGAGAGGCAATTAATTTCGACGTGATAGCCTACGCTCAGTGGTGGGTGCACTTGATTATTCCCCACGTAGCACGTTACTACATTATACATAAGACAGACGTAGAAATACGATTTGGATATCGACCCTTATAACCGGATTCCTTTGAAGGATTAAACAACCAATTACGCGGGCTTCCGTTAATTATTAAATCTAGTCGACCAGGTGCCGCTTGTAATTCGATCCGGTGAGGTAACTTCCGCGTGCATCACACCGAATCAGCGTTGTGTTAATAGATTGCGAATGTCTTGTATTAATTCTGTTTTTGTTGTGCGGCCTTTTCTAACTCAAACATGATGGACATGGAAGGCAAGGCATTTATGTTATTGTAAAATATGTTCATACAGATAAATCAAGCGTCTAAACGTAAGGGAGTTCAATTTTGCAACTGAATCAAAGGGGCGGCTAAATTCAAATTACATGTGTATAAAGCATAAAGGGAGTCAATGTATGAATAAATATTTAAATGAGTAAAGAAATCTAAATACATAATTCGGCAACTAAGCGCCATTCTCAATAGAGACTACAAATAAAAAAGTGACATAGTGTTAGTATCTCTAAATATCGTAAAGTTTGTACTATTACTATCTCAAGCCACTTTTCTTTTATACTGCTTCTGTCAACAATTTCAAATATAGAGGTACAACGTGAAACCATGTTACAAATCTATACTACCTTTTCAGCGCAAAATTCTTCAATTCGCCAATTACTTCAGCAGTATGTAATATGTATTTCAACCCTTGATACAAATGCATAAATATGGTATGCCTGCTGTACCTTTGCATACATTATTTTTTCTCTTCCTTTGTATATAAGTTTCGTTCATATTGCATGATAAAGAAAATCGTACAAGAACAACCAAATCATGAGAGCACTTTATATATATTGCACCCATAACAGCCCCTTTCCCATTCCCTCCATTCATAATCCTATTGCTATCAAACCACAGAATTAATTATGGTATTGTAAACGCACCTCTTGAAGAAAACATATGGACCATATTTCAAAACAGCTGGTTATTGCTCCAGAATACAAAACCTTAATTACCATTGCACTTTTGGAATTAGTAACATCTGAGGCGAAAGCTAAAATAAATCAATGAATCCAATATATACACTGTCAAATGAGGAGTAACAAATTATTACTACCATTAGTAATTGGAGAGTAATTAGACTTATTAGACATTGACATCTAGTTCCTTGTGCCACCAAGCCGCTTCTGGTTCCGCTGGGTGAAGTTCTTGTACTGATATCTTCTGCCGAGGAAGTCCACAGCAACGTGGTGCTGCGTCCGGGATGGGTTTCCGCAGTCGCAGGTTTTCAGCAAGTCGCCACTTGTATTTCCAGAACTGAGTTATGTCATGACTAGTTCTTATTCGATTTAGTACTGTCCATTCCTTCTAGGGATGCCCATTCCTTCCTTCATGCATCAGTAATGTTTAAATGTTAATTGGTGAGTTGCTGACCAAGTTTGCAGGGAGGTTTCCACGACTTCAATTTGACAGTATTATGTGCACAGTCCGGATGAATAGGAAGCTGGTTAATACCACGCAATTTTTGATATTCCCTTTTGAGCACCAGTTTACGTCGTAAAGCGGGAGGTGGAGTATTTGCTAGTACCGGTACCCACTATAGAGGGGTAGAATTTATGGTACCAGATATAATTCTGATAGTTTGAGTAAGCTGGATGTCGATGACGCTGATGTGAACGGTGTTTAACCGCACCAACAGTATTCAGTCACAGAAAAACCGGAGCACGAGTCGACCTACGCAGGAGTGTTGCATCTGCATCCCAACTGCTGCCAGGTATTTTGTGCAAAAGGTGTTAAATAAGCCCTTTAACGGGCTGCAAAACTTCCACGTGGTGCACCTTGGGCAATGTGGCCAACACGATGAAATAGTTACAATTTCGCTTCTGGACTTTCTTAAGGATATCCCAGCCATATGTGAACATGACAAAATTATTTGTGATATTTATTTATGATATCTCTAAAACCACTAAATCAATTTCAATAAATTTTAGTAGTAAACGAAACTCCGTTTTTGTCGGTTTTGAAAATAAGCGATTTAGGTATAATGCATATAAAAAAAGATTCCTTCTTCCTCTTCGGAAGTTTATTACTTTACTTTAACAAATATTTCAGCTTCTATAAATTCCCATTTGACATTATTTTTACACTTTCTATTTATTTCCATCGTCTAGCAACATATTGTTACTATATGATTTTCACATGGCAACAGACCACCCCTTTTTACGTGAATGACACTTGTTGCCTTATACACCCGGTATAATACAGATATAAATCCAAGTGCCGTGCCTAACAGTCCGCAGCAACTGTAGACTGCCGTCTCCACTTCTTTACCTCTAGAAACTACCCTCGTGTTTATTAGTTCGAGTAGTGTCTGGTATGAATCCATCATGCTAGTTTGTAAAAGACTTCTAACCCCCATTTTGTATTATGTAGGGTTAGGTGTGAGAATGTGTTATGAATTATAAATATTATTTATTCCCCAAAAGTATAGTATGCTACATTACCGACTGAGATAGAGAGCGCGAGGCCATAATTTAATATGCAATTATCAATACATATTAAAGAATGTATGCAAGTTCGCGTATGCTGCAGACAAAAATGTTAAGATACAAAACATTACAACAATGTAGATTACTTCCTTGACAATTGTAAAGCTTGGGTAATTCGAGGGATAAATCAACAATGTAACATAACGCCTATAATTTGTTCACCGGCTACTGGTGAACTAAGATTAATGAAAAAGGCAAATTTGAAGCACCATTCGTGACTTCAAAAAGTGGGTAACGGGCGGGCAATTCGCTTGAAAAGTGATAAATGAGAATATGATTGTGAAAGATAGCGTTAAGAATGTAATCTATAGAATAAGAAGTCATTAAAAAGGATTCTCAATATAAGTATTACGTTATTTTCTTGATCCACCCCCCGAATGTCAGTATAATATAATTAGAAGAACATATATTTTGATGAAAACCATTCATTTTCAGTTTAAATTTCATTAACTCTGTGAAAATGGAGAATACATCCTTTCATTTAAATACACCTATTATTCGAAAAAGTGTGGGCGCATTGTTCGTCGTTTACCGCTTTTTGAATTCTTTATTAGATGTACATACCTACAACAAAGGGCTGCGGGAAAAAGCAGTCCGTGTTTTATATAATGGTTCCAGATACTATGTAATTACTTTTTTGCGTTGTATACTAGTATATAGTATACTAGTATATATCACCACAAGGCATATGTATGTATGTACGTATGTATAAAACTTGAGATTGTTTCACTCGAATTTATAATTGCCGTATTGACATTCATTCACTCCATCTGTCTAGGAGTGTTCCATGAAAAATTGAAGTACGCCATAGTGAAGCCTATATATAAAAAAGGAGATAGAACACATATTAATAATTATAGGCCTATAGCTCTGATATGTAATATTTCTAAAAATTTTGAAAAACTGCAATATAGTAGGATAAGTTTTATAGTATGACATTTCATTTTACATGAAAACCAAAGTGGATATATACAAAGGAGGTCCATTACTCGAGCAATCTTCCAGCTGTTTGAGGATGCACTGATTGGTTTGAACGAAAAAGATATAGTATATAGCTTGTGCCTTTATGGACTTATCTGAGGCTTTTGATAGCGTTCAGGATCAAATTCTATTGCGCAAACTTGAAACCATGGGATTCAGAGGTCTTATTCTGGAATTACTCAGATCTTACCCTACGGATAGGAAACAGCGGGTAACAGCTCGTGACATATCTGGAGCTGAAATTTACACAGGGATCCGCATGTAATTTTGGCATCGATTCGACAATAGTTTTGACCCTTTATAGTAGAGTAGGAGAGTATTGTGTAAATACCTTACGTGTTTTATGGTTAATCCTAAAGTTGTTTATCCTCGAATGGGAAACTTACCTAGTATACGAGTAAATCCATCACGCATATTCCCAAATATCGGTTGTGATTTTGCTGTCCGTTACCTTATAAATAACGGGAAACTAGGCAATCGCCTCATTATTAGAACTTATTTTTGTATTTTCGTCTGTTAACTACTAAAGTTGATGGCATTGTACAGATCGAGCCCATTGGCGATTTAACCACCATGGCATAGAACCATTGAATGCTTTCAAACGCTTTCTTGCACGCCGAGGATTATGGCGAACATCAGGTAATGGTACTAACTTTGTCGGAGCAAAAAATGGAATCGAAAATCTCCCAGAAATTGTATCGCACAACGCATTTCGGTCCTATCCTCCAATAAACCGCATACATTCGCTGTTCATTTGGGCTAATTCTCCCCTTTTCGGAGGTACTTGGTATGCCGCCGTCAAGCCGGCAAAAACTCATTTAATTTGATTCTACTTACGAAGAATTACATACCATGATAACTTTGCTTTCCACAAACAATACCGTGTCCACTTTGAGCCCCACGTCGTACCATCACCACCAACGATCTCTATTTTCACGGATGGATCGAAAACCACAAAAGGGACTGGAGCAGGAATTTTCTCCCCGGAACTAAAGATTAACTTGAGCCTTGCTTTGGGGGAACATGACTCCGTCTTTCAGGCGGAGGTTTTGGGAATCCTGCAAGGTGCAAATGAGATTAATGTAAGGGGCATTAGGGGGGAGCATATTGCTGTTTACAGCGATAGTAAAAGCCCTCAACAGCTACAGGATCGCTTCGGGTTTGGTGCTTCAATGCCACAACACTTTGGAGCAGATCGCTGCACATAATGTCGTGTCACTTGTGTGGGTGAAAGGACACAATGGTAACCCAGGCAACGAGGCTGCTGACGGGTTGGCGGGTCGGGGATCGCGTTCTCCGTTCATTGGAGCGGAACCTGCCCTACCTC
>JARFOC010058721.1:0-18509 GCA_031763485.1 Osmoderma eremita | reverse complement strand
AGAAATAAACTACAAATATACTTACACTCTCACTACCATATATATACACAACAGCACAAAATAATGCTAAGTTAATGTAAAATTAAACCAACAAAAGATAGTTTCACGTACACAGTAATGCACAAACGAGAACCAAAATGGCAAATTGTTTACGCCGGTCTGCGTCGGTTTATATACTGATTGTGAAAGTAGCGCTAACTGTGAAAACAGATTTAACTAATTTGAAATGGGACCAAATTTAAACCCAAGTGCGCACCCGGTGGGTCTTACACTACCTTCCGCGAATCGCATATTCACATTATAGGCCTAGTATGTTTCTGGTTTGATCATAAATGTAGGCAGTTAGTCAACCTACTATACACATTTGTCTAATTATTCTACTAATAATAAATTGGCTTTTGAAACAAATAAAAGAAATTTTAATCATCACCCGCGTCTGTACACGTCTTCATCATTTAATTGGGGGGAGGCGGGTGCCATACATAAGCAAGGGTGCACTAGTAAACCAGGACTTACTCGACCAATAGAGGGCTCTGAGCGCAAAACTTTATCTAATAGAGGGCTCTGGGTATAAAATTCTAGAACTCTGCATAGAGTATTTTAAATTTATATTGCAATTCCTTTGGTTTAGTTTAGTTAGTAGCTCTTTTGGTTTTTACTTGTTGTTTAATCATTATCGCTATTTTTATTATTATTGTGTATTTCGTCTGCAAGCTTGACGTGTCCCAAATTAATTATTATTTTGTTAACGCACGTCGAGCTAGAAATTCACCGCCAGGTACCTAGAAACTGCACTTTTTAGTGTAATTATATTCCTAATGGCTATGTTTTGTTGAGTAGGGTAGATTAATGTTAGAGGGAATTGTTTTCCTTCAGAGTCTTTAGTGTGCATGTCGCTATTGTAGAAGTCAGTACGTGAATAAAATTATTGTTAAAGTTGGTTGGTGCGTTATTGTGTTTAAAATAGGTGGATCTAACAATTTTGTGTGGCAGAGCAGGAGTAATCTGAACAGTGTATTTATTGTTTTTCGTCTGGTAAGTAAAAAGGTTAATTCTAATGGTAAATATAAATTTCAGGAATACGTTAATCGTAACCGTCAATGCGTGTTTCTTGCGCAACTTGTGCGCTCACCTCCTGAACAGAATTATAGTTGGAAATAGAATATGTGGCACTTAAGAATCTGCATGGCAGAATGCATACACTTTTTGGCACAGTTTGTGAATGACATTATGCGAAAAACAGCTTGTATAGAAGAATCAATAGAACAGGATGACATTATGCATCCTGTCAAGTTTTAAATATATGAGATTTGGAGCTGTAGTCTGTTTAATTGGGTTCACCAATATACATGTGTCACATTAAAATGAATGCCGGTAAATTAGTATTTGACATTACCCCTGTAAATGATTTGACATGAACAACAAATTAAACAGCATTAAATTTGAATTTCTCTTTGTAAATACCATCGAACACGAAGTAAAATAATTGTAGTATTATAAATATACTGTTCTTTTTTATTTTGCAAAATATGTAGGCATAGCTTTTTACCAAAACACAAAACAAATACGGCAAATGCAAGGAATAAATTTGACAGATTGCCCTACTGTAAGCAAGCCATCTGATTGACCAATAATAAACATGATCAAAATATGACCCATTGATATTACACGATTGCCATGTAGTTTTCTACTGCATCTGTTGGGCGATTCAACTATAGTAGACAATACGTTTGTTTCCATAATTTTGTTTAAAAGTGGACCATAAATATATAATATACTATACAACAAACGGGATATTTGACAACATAACCTAATTTTTTCTGTATTTATCACGCCAAAATTGAGTTCCACTAGCACATTACGTCATATTACAAGTGATCAAGTGAAACAATTAATCACAACGATGCGAGCGTAAGCAATAATGGCTGCAAATGGAACGCACCTATACTGATCAATTTCAATTGTGTGAGGTTGGTATCAAAAAGGTCCCTAGATTGGTTGTAAGCTGGTTCATATTTACTTTCGTGGATTGATTACAACCTGTTTGTCGGCTGTCATCGCGCCATTTGTTATTCGTGTTTGCCGCCGTGTTATTATTATTTTTGCTTCGTTTTTGTATTTGAGTACATATGAACTAGTTTACAACTAATTTACGGACCTTTTTGATACCAATCCAGAGAGTTCAGATTGATCACCAGTGGCGGCTCGTCCCGGGTGGCTTTAAATATTATTTAGTCTTAGTACTTTTATCTTAATTAAATAATCTTTTGTATAACTGATTATAGAAAATACTGTAACAAAGAATTATTTTTTTAAACCGATGCCTGTAATTTGATTATCGTCCACCCAACTTATTTTCAATAAATTATTTCAAATCGTTGTTTAAGGAGTATTTTTATTGATTGAAGCTTAATATTGAAACTAAATGTTTTACATTGACATTGAAACAATGTTAGTCTCTCATTATATGCACATTAAATATCTATGGTGATAGGGTTTAAATATTTACGGTTGGTAGTATTGATTTTGTACCATTTTATAATTAAACAACAATACTGCTGTTTTAATAGATTGAGGTGAAAAATGTAACAATTCCTTTCGTCTCCTAAGTGCTATATGAACAAATGCGTATAATTGCGTTCTTATTTATAAGTATTTGAAATCTGTAAGTTCTCTCGTGCCTATTTTAGTCGATACTATGCATAGAGCACATCGCCTGTAAAACACGAGAAATAGAATCCGGAGAATGCGAATGTGGTCATTATATTTATTATTTCGCATTCGTTTTGACGCAATCATTTTGTTCCGTACACACATGTCGAAGATAGTCACATGTCAATGAGCAACCTTGCCTGAAATACAACCAAATAGATCAGAAAAAAGGCCCCATTTTCATTTCGTTTGTCGCGTAATTTTCAATGGGACGTTACATAATAGAGCAGTAACAATGTGTAGTAATTACAAGTGATACCAAACAACATAAATAGGGTCCATTTGCCCCCTTTTTTCTCAATCATATGGGTTTTTTTCCCAGTCTCGCTCGTTATAGTCCTCTAAAATCGGAGGCACGACCATAAACAACGCCTGGTTTCTCGATGGCGAATGCTTTATCTGGGGCATACCGGTCTCGAGCTCGTTCGTGTTTCTGATTAAATTTATGTTTTCAACCACATCGTCCAGCTATTGCATACATATACCGATGCATCTCGACGACATCTCTTGAGCAAGACTTAGTGGAGGACATAAACCATGTTAGATTGAAACAGAAGAAGAAATACCGATATAATTGGATCTAGGTATCTCTATATTCGAAAGGAAGAATAAAATGCGGCACTTCCTATAAAAGGGACGTTCAGCGTTGGTCGTTTTCAGTTTGCCATTGTGTTTTTCCATAGGTAGTCGAGGATTTGGAAAAGATGTTAAAAGTGGTGAGTATCCGCAGGACATTACTAAACGCAATTTGTCTCTGAAATGTTTCTGTTAATGATTTCGTTTTGTAATTTTCACACTTTTGATTTACGCGCTTAATAAACTGATTGGCAACACTGATTGCCAAATCACTGTTTCCATACATTTTGGCGCGTGTCTACATAAAATAAAAACCTAAAAGGTTAAATATCTTTTTACGCAAAATTGTTGCAGGTTTGTATGTTATTGGCAGTAAGCGTTGCCAACGCAAAACCAGGGATTTTTGACAGTTTCGACGCATCGTTACTAGCTCACGCCCCAATTCTACCAGCACCAATATTAGCGGCGCCAATCTTCAAAGCACCAATCGTAGCAGCACCTCCCATTATTAAAGCGCAAATCATAGCACCACCACCTATTTTCAAAGCACCAATTTTTCCCTCAATCCCTATTGTCAAGTCAATCGCGCCCGCTTCCAGCTATGCTACAGTGACGAAATTCCACGTTACACACCCCATAGTTAAGGTAATATGACAATTTTAATTATCTAAAATTATTATTAAATTAAGGACCACAAAATCATGAATTAATTTACCTTGGCTTTAACTTTTACCGTTCGATTGTTACTGTACGTATTCTAGGGTAGAGATTATGGGAAATTAATGGAACTGCAATGTTCATAAATATTATTGTGAAAGCATTAATGACTGCTTAAGGGGCAAAGAAATTATATTGTAATTATCGTATTGCTTATATTATGCGTATATTAAAAGAGACATCAATCATATTTATTACTGCTAGCGGCATCGTTCATACCACTAAGGGTTATCTTTGTATTTGTATTTAATTAAGAAAAGTCCTTTTTTATGTTTCAGACTGTTGTTGCACCACCGCCAATAATAAAAGAATTCGCTTTACCACCGCCAGTAATCAAGACATTCGCTTTATACACACCGCCAATAGACTTTGGTCATGGTTTTCACTGACATGGACTTAGGAACATCTTTATATTCTGTACAAATAATTCTGTTCATATTATGTTCAGTTAGTTAGTTATATAATAATAAATCTGCATTTCATAGAAATTGGGATTTTATTCCACAATAATAACATCCAATAATAGTAATTCTAAACAGTTCTTGTTATTATCTTTCTGGGCTCTTTGGATATCCGATACATACATACATAATAACTGTGCGATATATTATAATCATTTCTCTAGATGGTTTATCTATTAAGGCCAGTTCTACATACATATATGTATGGGTATATATGTAATGGGAATCCACGTATTCCTGAAAGGCCTGTCGTCCCGAATTAATTAACACTTTGTGCGGGAGGAGTAATCCGAACAGTGTGTTTATTGTGCTACCGTCTTTACTACCCCTTTATAGACTGTGAATAATGTTTCTTTTATTTGTTTGTATTTGTTCTTAAATTAGGAGGAGTATTTTTTTACTGACAAAAAGTTTTAGACGTCTTTCAAGATAAAAAAGAGGCATAGTTTACTTCGTTCACTGGCTATATATAAAATAGTGTGTACAAGTGCTGTATGTTCAGAATGTTTAGAATATTTGTTTTTCTGTGGAAAATGGAGTTTATCTTCAATAAATTATTAGTAAGATACAGATCACCCAGTATTTTAAAACTTCTATATTTATTCCATATCTTGATTCTTTAACGAACTAACACGAAAACGGTATTTCTGACGAAAACTCCGGCATTCGCATTGAAATCATTACACCGGCACCTCATGAACACAATACAAGAGTTAAAAACCACAACAAAACAGCTGAAAAAGTGTAGCAAAACGTGCAAAGAGACTGTGTGATCTTACGGCGCAGTGATTCCAGAGATGATATATATTTTCTTCGCCCCATAATAAGCCAAGACCTTGCCCGCCCTTGCCTACCTAAAAACCTTAAATATATCGGAAAAATTAGTATGGTAAAGTTCATTGCTTTTACCACGAGAAGCTAAATTTTGTTTGCCTAAATTGTATGACATGTATTTTTTTTAATACTTCATACCAATGTTTTGTTTCAATATCTATAAATTTATAAATTTGTAATATGTAAAATTTTCAGAAAATCACCAGACAAAAAAGTACCTTTAACTCTATGTAGAGTAACGTTTATCTAATCACAATGTTATACAATATCAAATTAAAAGTAAATCTATCTATAACTTTACAATATATTTCAGCTTGTCCAATGCGTCACACAATTTTTTTTGCAGGAAAACAGTATTATAATAGCGTATTTCTTCCTGAAGAACTTTCATTAATTGAAATATATTGGGATGTGCTTTTCCGATCCGTCTGTTGAGTCTGTTATGCCATCCTTCTACAGAATTTGTAGTCCGATGACGTTCTCCATCGCAAGTCCATATTCGGCGAGAATTATCAATCCATTGATCAACAAAATAATCGTTAAATTTAACAATCGGTAGGAGAATTTTCCATTATGCAGAGCCAACCATCTATAACTTTATCTTGTGGCAGATGATCTAATGCAGCACACTTCCTTATGTGGTTTCTTACTTCCTCGTTTTCCTTATACAAGCTTGTTAGACCTAAATCTGTTACTTAACGCCAAAGGGCTTGATTAAAATGAAAGTTACATCCTTTGATAACTGTAGCCGGAAACCTTGTTCTAAAGCATTAATTGCGGCAACTTCAAAATTCAAAATACATTTTTTTGGTAAGAAATTTTTGATTTTATTTTTTAATAAGAAGAAAAACCGTTTATACGTGGCCCCTTTCTTGTCGGGTAGCAGAGCATATACGGCAGGAGTGATGTTTGTTCTTTCTTCTATACTACCAATATCCGCGTGAATTGTATATAATTGGCAAAACATTGAACTACAGCTTTTAAAAGTCGAATAGGAAGCAAGAACCTTCTGCTAATAAATTACCTCCTTCAATTGCAGATAGAAGAATCCTGTCTTCCATACCATCGTCAATTATGATATACTCTTTCATAAACTCGGGGACCTCTATATCTTCTCGTTTTTTCGGAAGCAAGCCAAGTGCCTAGCAATTTGTGTCGCTCATTATATAATGCATGTTCACTGATGTAAAGTGTGGAGTATTTGTAACGAACATCATACGTCCGTCCTTAGCAACCACCACTTCTTGCTGATATATTTGTGATACTGGTGTCATCTCTTCGCTTGCTATTTCTTTGGCTTTATATATATACTTATCGACTTCATTTTTTGCAATATCTGGAACACAGTTATGGCTTTTCTCACTTATAACTTTTGATTTTACTTCATAAGTAACAATCGCTCCTGGGCAGTTCCTGTTTATGCAAATCCATCGAAGAGTTAAGTTTTTGTTTTTTACTTTCAAGTTGAACTTGTATCCAGAATACTGGTTTTCCACGTTTTGATTCCATCACAAACAACCTAATAATAACTTTACAGCAGTTACAAGATTTCCCAAGAACTAATTTATTCCAAAATTCCTCGATTGTACTTCAAATTTCCTAGATTGTCGCTCAATTTAAATTTTTTTTCCGACGGTTCTGGACAGGTTTGCAGGTATAGTTAGCCATATATGCCCCGGTTCGGTCTCTACGCTCCTCCAAAGTTCCTCGATTGTACTTCAAATTTTCTAGATTGTCGCTCAATTTAATTTTTATTTTAGACAGTTCTGGACAGCCGAATAGTAATAGTGCAATATTTTATATCAACCCTATATTGATGTGGTTTATTGTAAACGTTTATTCCTTATGCAATTACAAGTAATTATTAATTCACAACAAATTGATTCTTAATCCGTTGACAATCCCTTAACAACTTTCACCTCTTATGCATGTGATTATATATTCAAACCTGTACCTTAATTCCTAGTCAAGTTTAATGTAAAGACAATTCTTAATCCCTTGATGAGTTAAATAATTATCTGTTAATGGAAATTTATGCTTTTATTGGTTTCTGCAAATTTAAAACAGGAAATGGGATTTATGAAAAAGAAATACAATTTGGACGCCCGAAACGGGCATATTTCAGGTAACATTTCTCGAAGTCCGAAAGGGGAACACACGAAACGGGAAGAGACCAACTTTACTTTAGAGTTTAATGGATACGTGTGTAAACAAACTCTCCTATTATTTACGGTATCTTTATCCGGAAAGAAACCCAGGTAATCCTAAGTTAATTAGCCGTACATTCTATTATGAGATATTCTAATGACGGGAGAAATCCGTTAAAAGATGCATATGTAGGTATATGGAATTGTTTGCCATAGATTTCTATTCCACATTAATCCACATTAATCGGGTTCTACTGTACTTGGGAATTTTTGTTAAGATATAATAATATATAATAATATATACTTTATTACCCAACAGTACAATAACTATTTACAGGATAACATTACAAAATTGGAACAAACTTAAAAGTAGTGCAAATAATTAAATTACAAGTTTATTACACTTGAAATTTAACATAATAAGTAAACATAAACATAAAGGTAACCTACAGAAAAGGATCAGGATAGAATTTGTTAATATTTCGTACCATATGTGATACTGGCGCTTTGCGTAGCACACTTGTTCTAAATCTCGGTGGACGGAAGGTTTCGATGGATCGAATATTATATCAAACAGAATGGTTTTTATTGTTCTATTACAATTTTAGTGTTACAATTTGATTTTGGTACAAACTTGACTTGTACTCGTCGATAATGTAGTTGTAACAAATTCACGAAATTTTTCTCTCAGTATAGAATGCATAAATGTCATATAAATTTCCTTAGTAAAATAGTTTAAAATTAAGGCAAATGTAATAACAATATCTGGTGCCCATAATTACATTGACGCAGAACTTAATCGATATGCAAGTAGCATCGATTGACCGCAACGTGCTCGGCATTGTATAGCTTTTATATACCTTCCTTGGTGTGTCATTATGCCTATTGTACCTCTGCAAACAGACGATTTAGTCGAGCAAACATCCGTCATTTGTCGACATGCAACGAAATAGCTAGCTTCCCAGAGGCTTGCGCCGGTGACATTTCAGAAAATAGAAAAGTTATGCCTCTATCAATCCAGTTTCGTCCTGAAACGGAGCGGTGCCGCGTTTTTACGCTGAAACCGATAGAAAATACTGTGCGCTGAAAAAGTAAAGCGGCGGCACACTGACTCATTGCGCCCGCGGCGATCGTCATGGAAGACAGGGTTGACTCCAGTCCGAACGCTAACGCGACTAACGGCAAGGTGTTTGCCATAACGAGTAAGTGGCGGTATTTCTTTTTTGTCATCGGATTTTTGAGGGTGCATTTGTGAAGGCATGTTTTATTTTTCTAGGAAGTTATACGGGTACGGAGAATGGTGTTACAGAAAGCAGGCAGAATTTGGTCGAAGTTAACACAAAAGCTTCAATGTAAGTATTTATAATTTTTTTTTATCCAAACTACAATTTCGATTAGTTTTTATTAAAAGCGTTTTTAAATTGGCGTAATGCCCATAATTTAAATTAAGAAAACATATATAATTAAAAATCTTCATAGATTAATTGATGTTAACATTTTTATCATATAGAAACTATACAGGAAGTCGATTAAAATGTATTGGTTTTGTTTTCATGGTATATTTTTCTCACCTCTTGATGTTACCTGTTAGTCTTTCGCCTTTTATAACTCTCTGTTTGTACATAGATGACAGTACAATGATTATTAACTTATTGTTAGTAGAAAAAAATAATACATTTAGCCCCGGTTTTACAGTGATAGTATAAACACTGGAAAAATTATTCCATGGAATAACTTATACCAACTTATACAACTCACACGATCTTATTCTAGAAATAAAGTTATACTAGATTTATCTTGTGTTTGTAAAACCGGCCCTTACAGTTATTACAAAGCTCCGACAAATATGCAAGAAAAAACCCAGAAAGAATGTATACAAAGTATACAAAACGGTAATAATAATGAAATAATGCACAAAACATAAATAACTGGTATTTTATATTGAACATTGTAGTTACATATTATATGTATTTTATACAGTCCCTGGTACCTTAGTGCCACTGGTGTCTGGTGAAATAATGAACTGCATAAGCAGCTTATTATTGATTATAAATACAGATTATTTCTGTATACTAAAGCTTTAACTATGCAAATACTAGACTTCCTGTTGGAACTATTATCTCTTAGTTTTCTTTTGTTATGAATAACAACCCAAATAAATTCAGGTACGAAAGGCCCCATAAAGTAGGTTTTCGATAACGGTATAGATCGTCTCAACCTCCGAATGCACTATAGAGCTTATGAGAATTCGAAACACGCTTACCAAATCGTCGAATCAGCTGTACATTATTACTTATAGTTCCATTATTTAGGTTTCTGACAGTTAAAATGCATATTTTGAGGAAAACAGTAAAATATAAAAAAACATAATTTTTTAAAATTGAAGAATCAGTGAAAAAGCACATAATTTTATTTATTATTACTCAATATTAACGTAATTTACATTTCGAACATTTACTTAGGAATTAGGGTATTACACAATTTTTTAAATTTAAAGTAAAATATATAATCCTTTAACAAATAATAGTTTCCACTTTTGTAACAGAAATAACTGGAATCATACAAATCTCCATATAATACAATAATATTTAAGAAAGGAATAGCAATTACACACACATATGTCTTGTTCCAACTTTTACTCAGTCGATGGACCAGTTTGATCTTCACATGATGACGAATCCGTTACATGAATAATACATTCTTCAATGTCATCTCGCAAATTATCCACTATCCACATTTCCTTATCAATATTTTTTACATGTTTGATGTAATTTTGTCAATTATCAACTATTAAAGTGCTATATGCTCTTCGAATTAATTCCTCCATATCTTTTACCTTAAATGTGATATTATTCATATTTATACAGTTTTTAACTAATGCCCATACGATTTCAATGGGATTTGACTCGCATTGGTAAGGTGGTAATCGAAGAACTTCATGACCCTTTTTTTGCAAGTTCGTCAATCTTGCTTTTATAATACTGTGGTTTAATTTGTGACACGTAAAACCGCAAGTCCCTTTTTAGTATATCGTCAGTGGTTGGTATTTGTTTCTCACGCAGCCAATCAATGATATTGTTTTTTCTCCATGCTGCTGTTGGAATTTTTTCTAATTTTCTGCAGCGATAGGAAGCATTATGAAGAACAATCACTGACTTCTGGGGTATATGTGGAAGCAATTTCTTAATAAACCAATCCTCGTATCTGTTTGAATCCATTTCATGATGAACATCGGCAGTGTTTTTTGTTGTTTGCAGAGACATGTATACTCAGCACCAGGAACAAATCCATTATCATCATCAGCATGAACTAATGCAAAACGAGGTCCAAGTCCAGTTTGGGATTTCAAACCAGTGCTTAATCCTTGGATAAAAACTTGTCGATTATTTTGAATTGTAGTGTCTGTCCAAGTTTTATTTACTGCATGCCCTGTATTCACCCATCAGTATATATTATAGTTCGACCTGAAATAATTAAGGTAACAGGAATGTCAAATAGCAAAGACTAAATTGTACGTTCCTCTATAAATTTCTTGATCTCTCGTAAGTATGCCTCCACCGAATATTGTCGTCTCGTTCGGTGGGTATACTTTTACGTTCTACTTTTTTATATTTGAAACCCATATTGTGTAACAATCTATGTAAAGTTGCTCGACTGAAGTTAGGGAGATCATCATCAGCATTGACAGCAGCAAGAATTGCATTTAATGTAGGTGGTATATTCTGTATAAAAGAAATTATGCACTTTACGTCGAATAGTTGCTTGGGTGTTCTCATCATATGTTTGTAATCGGTCATTTAGTTCTATACCTTTCCTATTCTTGGGTTTTTTTGGACTTGATAATGAACCAGTTTGTTGCTCCTGTTTTATGTTATATATCGTGCACTCTGAACAACCCAAAGTTTTACTTGCTTCTTGAACGGCAGCACTCACATTCATAGTTTTATTAAAATAGTTTAAAACATTTGCAAGCATACACTTCTCCTTCAGGCTAAATTTTTCTGCCTTACGCCGTTTTCTCCCTAAGGGCTCCATTGTAATTAAATGTATAGGTTATAAAATTTCTAAAAATCAAGTAAAATATCCATGTTACCCTGCGCACGCTAGAAAAAGATGGAAGCGTTCTGAAAAGAACGATTTGTACAACTATATACAAACAAATTAGCTTGGAATTTAACTAAAAATATTTTAAAACTACGACGATAACGATTGACGCTAATAGCAAGTTGCACGCTAATAGACATATAGATAGGTACTTTGCCGACGCTGACATATGTAAATAAGTTGCAACATAGCAATCGGACGTGAAGATAGCGGTAATGACAGCAACTAAGGATAGTAAGAGATAAAAGTTGCTATTATATCCCATATTGCATACGGAGGTTGAGACGATCTATAGAGAGTGAACGACGAACACCAATCACGGAAGAGTACGGCCTGAGCGATTTCGCCTGCGACAACTTCAAATTCTCGAGGGACTACCAATGACATTGATGGATTTTGTGCAGCTGTTCCATGTTTCTTAAACACTTTAAATGACTTTATTGCGGCAATACTGCATCTTAATATTTGGAAGCTAGAAATGAATTTAAACCGTATTTAGAAATTCTTTAGCAAAATAAAGCTCTGACACATATTTAATTTACGTGTTGTAATTCCTCTTTCTATATAAATAAGTTAATAAAACAACCATATGAATTTAGAAGAAATTTAATTTGTTTATGTTTCATTGTGAACATATTGTGCCATGTGCATTCTCAGTTGAGTTTGTTGTGATATTAAATGTTCTATTTGTGGAACAAAAGTAATTATTATGTGTCATTTAAATCAATACAACAACAAGATATTGATTTTTTAATTTGTTTACTTATCAAATTCTAAATTATAAACTAAATGAATTCTTGGTTTAGCTGTTTTTATTGTGAGTCGTTCCATTTGCAGAACAAAAGATAATAAAAATGCCTTAGCCCTAAGCTTAAAATTCCTTCTTCCACATTGTCCTTCTTGCTTTTAATGCACCTTATACCGCCTTGCAAAAATGTTTTGTTGTGTCGGCTGCATCTACGGTAATTTCCTCTAGTAATAATCTTCTAGCTTATCGTCAGTATCCAATGGGTACACACCTAATTCATTATCCATTATAGTCTGACCAAGATTGCTCATATACCTAAAAAATCATCAAATATACGAGGTGTGTAAATTAAGTAATGAGACTGATATTTTTAAATATTTTTATTTGAATATTTGAACAATTGAACGTTGTCTCCCTCAAAATAACTCCCTTGGGAAACCACACAGCGTTGGAGATCGTTCTTCCATTCCTCATAGCAGTGCTGACGTCATTACTTGAACCGCATTTGTCGCCAATATTTTGAAATACTACGCAGCGTTGTCAAACCGCTGCGTCGCGAAGAAACGCCTATAATTAATAAACTAAATAGCAAAATTGAATAGGAATACCAAGATTAGAATTCACAACGACGTAATTGAAGCTATGTCGGAAGACAATATACAAATAACAGCATATCAAAGACTAAGCAACTACGCTGTATATACAAATATAAACAAGTGTATCTAAAACTTATATTTGCAGGTCCAATGAGAGATTACTCTTGGATATACATATGTACCTAGCTTTGTAGCGGTATAAGCGTGAGATTTTTTTGTATATTATATTTTAAAAACACTGTTCATATTAGTGGTAGGTACCTGGAATAAAAAAGACGTGAAAAAATTAATATGAATCGGTAGATCCGTAGAAAGGGTCCAAAATCGGTAGAGGTGGTAGCCGTGTATATTAAACTTAATTGGCCCACGTCACTCTGTAAACCAAGAAATTGTGAATTTCTTGTAATTTATGAAACTGATGTATTATTATTCTGAGTATCTTTTATGGTCGCGAGCGGTATATATGTATATATTTATGCATATGTACGTACATACAGGTATTGTTTAATAGCATTCAATGATAGATAAAATGATAAGGTTAGGCGTGCATGGACATATGGAATTTGGTATATGTACTAAAAAAATATATGTTCTTTGTTTACCTTATCACTCTAATCTAGCTTTATTAGTAATTAGATTTATTGTGATAAATTTCACCTTTGGATATATTCATGTTCAAATATTATATCGTTAATCTATTAACGATATAAAAAGGAGCAATAGTGAATTAGAAACAATGTTCTTATATATTTTTGATCTAAGTCTTTATTGTTATAAATATTTAGGTTCCTTCAGACGCATTTATTCAGAAATATGATTTTTAGAACTACCTACTAAAACCTGTAACTTTCTTTATTTTAAATAAAGGATGCCAATGAAATTTGCGAATGTTTGGCTACAAAGGTAAAGGAACATTTTTCAATAAAATCGTTTAATTTCTAGAATTTTGTATTTCCAAAGAAAGCTTATAATCTTGCCATCAAGTCATACGATACAATTTCTTGTTGAATGTCTACAAAATTAAAAAAAAGGTTATTTCCAAGAAAGGAATCTATAATTTCGCCCAATCGGATTCTTCATTCTTACTTTCGAAGTTTTCTTCCTCGCTTTATATTTCTTAGGCCCCACCAATAAACCAGAATGAGTTTACTCTTGAAACCCCAGACTCCACTTCTATTCCTTCCAATTTTATTGTGGGAGTCTTCATTGCTTTGTTACATCTTTTACAATGGAAATTATTAAGGCTTAGCATAATTCCACTGTTATTGGGTACCAGATGTTTGTTAAAAACTTCATATATTCCATCTATTTGTTTTATATGACAAACATATTTTTCTAATTTGCTACAGATTTTCCGAAATAGGCTCAAATACATATATAATTCCGTTTATACGATACATGGAGCAAGTTATAACGCCACAAGAAAATATTTTCATCACTAACATAATTTTACAAACCTTAACTGTATATTTCAGTGTAAAAAGAAACACAAAAATAGCATATGTTGTAGCTTCATTGATCACTAAAGAGTACACGGTTACATTTAACACTCAAACTATATTAAAGCGGTGGGTTATATTTACATTGTCATTAGATAAACTGAGGAGAGCTGAATCATAATAACTTATTTGCGTTTTTTTGTCGATTTAGATAAAGCACATAATCACGTCGACTAGATTAAAATGGCCAATATATCTAAATATGTGGATTTCGTCTAAAAATAACTGTGACATATTTACAAACACGATGATGAAGCGAAAAACAATATGAATTTATGATTGGAAAATGTGCACGACAAACGGTACAATAAAGACGTTTTTCCAGTTCAATAACCTAGTAATGCGTTTGTCTGTGTTTAGATCCTTTGATAAGAATTGCTTGCGTGAATGTCACATGCTAGTGGATAAATATGACAGTTTTCTTGTAATGGTGGCAGTAGAAAAAATAGGAATATATATGTAAAACAATCAACTACAATGATAATCAGAATCTTTAACTACCGCCATAAGTTATGAACTAAATCTTTTGAAATACTATGTATGGGCATATTAATATGAATATTATTTTTGCATGGGATAAGTGATTTAATCCCGTAATCAAATGAAGAAACACAGCAAGGAAAGACCAATAAGTATCAGAAGTCAATTTGCTAGTAAAAGAAAATTTGCTCATTCATCGATTTTATAATATAAATAATTTGACATTGTTATTAATCTTTTTCTATTTACACAGGATGTTATAAAGGTAATAATAATAATAATTTGCTCTACAGGCGGTGAAGGCCTATGGCTAATAAGATATCTACTAATATTAGGAACTTTCTAGAAGTGCTCTACGGACTACATTTCTCCATTTTCGTCTGTTCCCTACCATCCGCTTCCAATTTCCTATTTTCATTTTTTTTAGATCTTCATCCAGTTTATTCATCCATTTCTCACTTGCCCTTCCCTTTCTCCTTTTCCCTCTTGGCTTTCTGGTAGGGGCTAATTTTAGCAACCTATCGTTGCTTAGTCGTTCTACATGCCCCAGCCATCTTATTATTTGGGCTTCGGCAAGCGCTACGATATTGGGGTTTTCATATGCTCCTTCTACTTCTAGATTTGTGCGTCTTTTCCATCCATCCTCGGTTCTTACTCCTCCATATATAGCACGCAGCATTTTTCTCTCCCATATTTTTATCTGCTCCTCTTCCACCTTGTTCAGGACCCACGTCACACAAGCATATCTGGCGGTAGGTCTTATGACTGTTTTATAGATTCACTCTTTTGTTTTTTTGATACATATTTCGATTTCATGAGACCCTTCAGGCTTCCGTATTTCCGGTTCCCTTTTGCAATTCTTGTCCGGATTTCTTGTTCTTCACGCCCATTTTCTTCTATATTAACTCCCAAGTAGACATATTTACTTAGTCTCTCGAAGACATATTTTTTGTTGTTTTTTGCGCTCAGCATGTTAAAAAGGTGGCATAAACTTTAAAGAGGGATAGTATTGCCCAAAAAGTCTTAAAGAACATGTGTCCACAAGTGAACGGTTTTGGAGATGCGAAACTTTTTGCGTTTACATAATTCCTTTATTATCTAATTTTGGAACACAACAACAAAGAAGTCAAACAAGATATTCAAAGTGCCTATCTCCATTTCATGACATCTCTGCCGCAAGGACCATCGAACTCTTTTGAAAACTCCCAAATTACCTCGGATTCGATGGCGTCCTTGATCTACATGTTTTTGCAGCTCTACGAGGTCATTTATAGGCTTTAGCGTACACTAAAGTTTTCAAATATCCCAAAAAAAAAATCAAAGGGATTAAATCGGGGGATCTTGCAGGCCATGCTACAGGTCCGTCGCTTTCTACCCATCTTCGTCGAAAACTTTCGCGTAAATGCTGTCTAAAACGACAAACGAAAAATGCGCCGGGGCAGGATCGCGCTGATACCACATTAGCTGCCTTTGGTTCAAGAGAATGCTGTCTAAAAGACCACCCAGTTTGTTCTGCAGTTTAGATAAATAGTATCTGTTCATCGGTTTGGTAAAAGAAATCCTATATATTAACCTGTCGCCCAAAATATCCCTACAAATGTTCAATGGAAGACGTACGTGATATCTGGATTCTACAGTAACATATTTTCGCTGGGCCACACATGCTTATCAAGGAAATTAAACACCCCATATACGTGTGAACCTGGCCGCATCAGTAAAAATAAATTGGTGACAGAATTGGGGTCCTCAGCATCATTGCGTCGAAACCAAACGTGCTTCATGAAGCAAGTTTGGTTTCCTTGCCGCATACATAATTTAGCTAAATTCATCTGATCATCATCAGGTGGATTTGGACTAGTTGTATATGGTACGGATAAAACTGCTGCTCATGGAGGATTCTCCAAATAATAGGACCAATAATTCTTACTTCGGCTAATATTCTCGGTAAACTCGAATGCGGATTCTGTTCTACCAGTGCTGAAATTTCCTCAGTTGGGGATAATGTCCTTAATCACCCGAAATCATGGCGCCGTTTTCCAAATGAGCCGGTGTCACACAATCTTTGGTGCAGTCTTTCAAGAATACAAACTGAAAGGATTTGGTGACTGGGATAATCGTCAGCATAAAGGTGTAGCGTTTCTCTGGCATCCCCATTGGCACGACCATACACGAAGAGCATGGCGGTTAATTCAATGTTAGAGGCAACGAGAATTTGTAAAATTGTGCAGTAACCAGTGGTTATCAACTACAAGCTGTATGTATGACAGAACATCTGTCGACTACCATAAGAAAATGCAAGTTTTTACGAAAGAAAAAAGAGATAAGCCAGAAAATGCAGAAGTATTACAAAAAGTAATATCCACTCTGTATCTTCGAAACCGTCCATTTGCGGGAACCCCCTGCGGCTATGCCCCCTCAAAGTTAGTGACACATTATGTTTAACAGGCTGTATATTGCACCGGCGAAGTTTAAAAGTGCAAAACTATTCTTTTGCCGTTTAATTTAGCATTACGTTTTACAAAACAAATTAAACGTTTACTCAAACAGTGATAGAAACGCATAATCTTATCACGCGCGGAAAAAGCACTACGAATTTAAATTACTCTTGCCGGCAGCCTTCCTCGTGCTTTATCAATAATTCCTGTTTAACATTTCCATAGAATACCTAATCGAACGCTGCATACATAATTTAGCAGCTAACATTTGCGGTGAGACAGATCCTGAGTTTTTTTCCAGTAATCAACAGTTGAGTTGCATGAATTTTTGATGCATGACCGTGACGGGAAATGTTTGTCTACAATGAATGAAATAAAGTTATCCAATAACACTAAGTAGTAAGGAATAGGAAATGAAGCGATGCAACCTTGGTCCAGTACATCTGTAATTCTTAACCTTGTTGACCACGTTTAATCTGTATTAATTATGAAAAAGATAAGTTTCAGTGCTTGTTTATAAATATTAATAGATAAAAGTATTTGCATTCTTTGTTATTTGTTAGTGTTATAGATTACTATTAATATTCTTATTACTTCTAATTATCGGCATGTGCAAATATATTTCTTTCAAAAATGTCACTGATATAATCCGATAATATGTGCAACCGCGGATTTATGGTGAACTTCACGATAAATGAAAATAACTTTAATTACTACTAATCGGGTTTGCTAATGTGAGTTTACCTGTGAAGGATTAAATGTTTGCAGATAGTATTTGTCTATTAGGGCTAATACCCCCCCTATTTGAAGAGGGGCTACAGGCGCTGTTTTGAATAACAATTAGTAAGGAAAATATTTGAGTTTTGTTGTACATTTGAACATTTTATTCGAAGAGTGATGATACAATCAGGCTTATTATTGGTAATAGTGGGTAGGTTTAAATTTGGCAAAGTTGCTAAATATTGTGTTTGTTGTGAATCCGACGTGTGACGTTCGAGATGAAAAAAAAGGAAAAAAACTCATTTTCTTCTTTTACCTCTAGCCCTTCTACTCGGTCTTAGAGAGAAAAACTAAAAACACATTCTCTAGGTCACTTTTGATCTTCTATCTACTGGGATACTCAAAATTTTTATATCACGTTTCGATTCCTTCTGGCCATCATCAACTTTCTTATTTCTTACCGGCGCCATATTGGATTTT
>JARFOC010058693.1:0-18524 GCA_031763485.1 Osmoderma eremita | reverse complement strand
TAAAAGATATTATTAAAAAGATGGAGCAAACTCTAACCGTTGATAAATCAATTAATTTACGCGAGAGCATTACCATTATTTTCAATGAGTGGGTTGAAGATGTATCAAATGTTACGATCAGAAATTGTTTTGCGAAAGCAGGTTTTTCTGACTTTACACCAGAATTTAATAATGATGCAGAAGTAGAAGTGCAAGAAATGTGGAATGTTTTACAGCCTAGCAATACTACGCAAGATACGGCGTTACAAAATTTTTTAGAGGTCGATGAAGATGTTGCTGTAGCAGACTATCCATCAGAAGCTGACATCATAGGCGGTCTATCAACAAACGTAACAAGTAGTCAGTCAGATGATAGTGAAGTCGACGAGGAACCAAACGAAAATTTTTCATGTAAACCTTCTGAAGTTGACATGACAACAGCTTTTCAAACTATAAGACGCGGATTTCAATTTCAGCAAAATGTACCAGCGCATATCTTTCATGCTCTAAATAAATGTGAATCATTTCATGAAGAAACAGTAATATCAAAATTTAAAGTGCAACGAAAAATTACGGACTATCTAAGATCCAACATTTAATTTAAGCTTTAAACCTTTCGTTTTATTGTTCAAAATGTACTTGTTTATTTAAATAAATTTATTTTCATCTAACGTTGATTTAATGTGATCACAATGTACATATGCAATATGTACATATGTATGTATATCGTAGGTCTAACAGAACTGATATCAGTACATAGTACACACTGATATTTTTTTATAACGAAGTTCTCTATATTGCGAAATTTTTTAATAGACTTTGCAGGTTCGCTATAAAGAAGTTTGATTGTATTTAAAATAGAACCACGAAATAGTATTTACGGCAGCGTACATGTACATGTACGTGGTGGTATAATCAATACCTGTCTTCAGAAAGATAATGCAATTGTTTTGCATAAATTTACATCCAGTGATGCACATAACGATCGTAAATGTCTTGCTCTTCAGGGTTTTATGGACGTCCTAGACTTTAAACAGATTAATACGAAAATTGAAGATTATTGGACTTGGTTCTCACAAATCTTACCTGTAATCTTGACGTGCTACATGAGCAAGACTCGCTTGTACCAGAAGATGAGCATCATCCTGCTTTACGAATAATACTGAGCTTGAATGCAGTTTGGAAGTCACCTTCCTTTCCTTCCAACTATAATTCCAGATATAACTTCAGAAAAACCAATTTTGATACATTGTTTGAAGACTTGAGTGAAACCGACTGGTCTATCATCGAAAGCTATACTGACGTTGATGATGCAGTTGATGAATTTTATAGTATGCTCATCAGTATTTTTGAACGATCAATTCCTAAAACTAGAAATATTAAGCGTACTTATCCCCCTTGGTTTACCTACAAGATTATAGAACATCTAAAATTAAAAGAGCATTATTTTAAAAAGTGGAAACGTGCGAATAGCTGCTCACATCATAACGACTTCGAACATTTGCGAACCCTATTAAAACACGAAATAAAAGAGGCATTCAAGAACCATATTACTAAAGTTGAAGGCTGCATTATAAAGGATCCGAAAAATTTTTGGCAATATGTGAATGGAAAAAGGTCTTCTTCGCGTATACCTGGACGAATGATTTGGAACAATGAGGAATTTGAAGATCCGCAGGACATATTGCGGGCATTTAGTAGTCATTTTACCCAGTCACTTCAAGCTAATTCATTTAATATAAAATTACCATCTAAGTTTAGCAATGTTAATGTATTTGATATCAGCCATTTCACAGTACTTGAAGTTTTAGATAGTATTAGACACTTAAAATTAAAAATGACATCAGGCCACGACAATGTTCCTAGTTATCTCATACGTAAATGCGCTTCACACTTAGCACAACCGCTTGCATACCTTTTTAATTTATCACTAACAACTTCCACCTTTCCACAACTGTGGAAGCTTGGACGAATCATTCCAGTATTCAAGAAAGGTGATATCTCGAATATTTCTAATTATAGACCTATATGCATATTGTCTAATTTGCAAAAAAATTTGTATACACACATTTTTAGAAATGTAAAGTCTCTTATTTCCGAAAATCAACATGGTTTTATGATAGGTAAATCGACAGAAACCAATTTAGTTCATATCACTCAATACATTAGTGAAATATTAGATAACAGGAGGCAAAAAATACAAAATAGGATACGGTGGCTTGAAATAGTAAAAATAAAAAATATCCTTACCACCTCGAGGTGGTGGGTATTTTTTATTTTTAACAAGAGACAAGCTGATGTAATTTATGCAGATCTGTCGAAAGCATTTGATGTTATTCATCATTCACTTTTAATGCAGAAACTCGATTCTTTTTGCCTTTCTTGGAATCTTGTGAAATTATTATCATCGTAAACACATTGTTCGGATTACTCCTCCTGCGGGAGGAGTAATCCGAACAGTGTGTTTATTGTGCTGCCCCACAGTCCTTGCTATCTTTACTATTATCATCATACCTGAAAGACAGATTTAATTATATTGTGTATAATGGATACACCTCAAGTAGCTTCAGAGTTTGCTCCGGCGTGGGGCAAGGTTCGAATCTTGGTCCTCTTCTCTTTAACTTATTTATAAATGATTTAGTGGCATCTTTGGACTGTAAAGTATTGGCGTACGCCGATGATCTGAAAATATATAAGAAAATTGCTGATTGTATTGAACTGCAGTCAAATCTTACTAAGATACATCGGTGGTGTGTGGACAATGGTCTAAAAATTAATATTGATAAATGTGCAGTTGTATCATACACAAAGTTACGTGATTCCATTATAAACCAATATGAAATAAATCATATTACTGTGATCAGAAAATCAATATTTAAACTTTTTTAAGCCATCCAAATAATAAGAGTTGTGAAACTCTGCAAAATAGACGTCTGTTTCCGCAATGACATCTTCATTAGATGTAAACCGCTTTCCACCAAGCCATTTTGTCATATTAGGAAGGAGAAAAAAATCGCATCGCGCCAAATCTGGCTAATATGGTGGATGGAGCAACACTTCGTACCGTAGCTGAGCCAGTTTTGCTATCGCAATTGCCGATAAGTGGGCCGAGGCGTTATCATGGTGAAACAGGATTTTTTTCTTCACTAGGTGTGCCCTTTTCCTCTTTAGTTCAGCGTCGAATCGGTCCAATAAATTGGCATAGTACTGAGTCGTGATTATTCTTCCTTTATACAAATAATCTATTAAGATGATCTCGCTAATCCAAAAAAAAAAAAAACGTTGCCATAACCTTTCCGACTGATGATATCGTCTTTGCCTTCTTCGGTGCAAGTTCGCCGGGAGAAACCCACTGTGCCGACTGAGACAATAATCAGCAGACGCGGCACACCTCTCGCGGATAGCTTTCTCATACCCAATTTTTGTGCACGTTCAATTGAGGTATTTGCCATCTTAGCGACCTAATCGCAATTTTTATTCTTTTTTCTTAAGGCAGCTAGATCACGTAGCTTAGTTTTGTATACCATACTTTTTATTACAGAAGATAAAGCTTTTTCAAATATGTTTGCAGCAAAACTTTGCAATTTTTTCCATTCATTTGTATGTCTTTTCAAAAACACATCACATGGTCTAATGTTTTTTGAAGAGTATGCGTTAGATTACATTAACAACATCTCTTAATATGGAGCACTATTCAACATATACTATAGGTTCTTGAAGTAGGAAGTGCAAGTGTGGAAGAGTTGAAGAATCCGAATGTTGACTTTATTGTTTTGCCACAATGCAAAAGAATGCAATGCAAACGAGGTATATAGTTGGCACTCTTTTCCCACCCCTGTGATGATAGTGGGTTGAAACGTTCCATCAAAAACAACATCAAGTAGGTTACATTCCCTTCTAGGTAGATGTTATCTACATATTCACATATCCACACAACAAGAAGTCTAACGACTTATGATCAGGGGATCGTGCTGGCTATTCTATCGATCCTCGCCTCTCTATCCATCAATTTGGAAATATTAAGTTGAGGTGCTGCCGGACATTAATTTGGTAATGTGGCGGTGCTCCGTCCTATTAGAATCATATCACGCTCCCTTGAACTTGTGAATTCACTCGAGCAGGATATAAATTTGGCAAAGCTAGCACGATATTCTTTTGGGTCAGACCCTCAGCTCTCATCTGCAATAAGAATGGTGGGCTTTATTATAAGAAATACCAGATCATTTGGAAATATTTATTGATTAAAGACGCTATTCTTCTCTCTGGTACGGTTTAAGCTGGAATACGCTGCAATAATATACTACCCCTACTATGATGGGCACATTAAAGCAATTGAAAATACGCAACAGAGTTTTTTAAAGTACCTATGGCTAACGGAGTTTGGTGTATACCCTGCCGGAGGGTTTCCTCAGGGTGTGTTGTTGGATACCTTCAACGCTACGTCACTCGAACTAAGGCGTACCAACTTGTACCTGGCCTTTTTGCATAAATTACTGCATAATAAAATTGACTCACCGTTTCTGTTGGGTGATCTGGAGTTTCTTGTTCCGCGTCAGTCGGCACGTAGTATGTCAACTTTTTTTTTACAAAATCTGCTCGCACAAACCTTATGGTCTGATGTGTTCAGCTTACAATCGTATTAGTTCTGTTTGCGATACCTTTAGCTGTACCATAAATGATTTACTGAACGCGAACCTTAGTATAGTTAGTTATAGTTCAGATAGTATGTCTACTATCTGAACTATATTAGTTACATAATTGTTTTAATAGGTTTTTCTTTGGTTGTATATTTATATAGTACTGCGTATGTTTGTTTTTTAAATTTTGTTAGAATTAATTAAGATTATACTTCTTTCAATTTGTTATTTACGTTGGTATTGTAATAGTACTGTTGGGCAATAAACATTAAATATTAAACATTAAACAATACTTAAAATGTTAAGAAATTGCGACCTGAATACAAAAGCGATAATAGTAAATAAATTTGAAACCAAAGTTATGAATTTCGTCGTCTCTGTGCGATCCTTAACGCAACTTCCTCTAAAATAAATTTAAAACATTTCCTTTTGAGTACGAAAAAGAAGGAAAGGAATTACTTAATCTACTTACGTAAACATAATTTCATCTTCTAATTTAAACAGGCAACAATTTATAATCCCAAATCTTACGTAACGTATAAATTTAGCTTCTAATTAATCCCTCGACACACACCCACTTTGATCTCGTCCACACACATTAATTAACCACTTGATCTCGTCACGTAAACCCCCTGAGTACATTCACTACACCTCCCCACTCTTAGAACATCGCACGCATGTGTTTCCCGTTTTAAAATGTAAATACATTTAAGCAAACAAATAAGAGTAATCGCCTACGGTACATATAAAATATGAAGTACTTTCCTCATTATAAATGTTGATCTAGAACTGTCGAGGTGGGAAAGATGTCCTGGACTATTAAAATTAAGTGTTAGAAAAGATGCTGTAAAATTGGATAAAACAGAGGTGAAGTGAACATTTTGCTGTGCTTCTTTGATTAAAACAGTGTTTAGCAAGATAAACACTAAAATACAACCGTCCGGAAGAGCTAGGTTTCGTGAACCGTACAAATATGTAGCTGCGGGGTAAAGAATTTCGCATTTGGAAATCCCAAGATGGCTCATCTGCTGGCTTGCAATACCATCAAGGTCTCATTCTACGTCCTCATCTTTACTTGCCTGGTGTTACTGCCGATTCCATCCGCAGACACAAGTAAGTAAAATTTCTTTTATTTTAAACTATTTGTCTTGAAAAGTGGCAACAATGGAGGAGAAGTTGAGTAAATACATATGTTTAAGTCTTGTTAACTGTGGTATTACTATTGATAGATTTCCTTATTTTTCATTCAGAACACGTAAATTTTATTCTATTTCGAAAACAACAGTGTATTACCATTTTAAGAGAAGTTATGGAGAACAATAGGGTGATACATGATGAGTCACCTTATTGTCCTCCCTGATTTACTATTATGGTAATACATCGAACATTACTACATTGCCTTTGTAAATAATATTGAAATTCAGCTATACAGGTTCATTTTATTTCGGAAAAGAATCAATGAACAAGCCCATAATTTTACTTATTATTACTCAACATTAACGTAATTTACATTTCGAACATTTATTTAGGAATTGGGGTATTATGCAATTTATCAAATTTAAAGTAAAATATACAATCTCTTAACAAATAATAGTTTCCACTTTTGTAACAAAAATAGCTGGTATTATACATATCCCCATATAATACAATAATATTTAAGAAAGGAATAGCAATTACACACACGTATGTCTTGTTTGAACTTTTAGTCAGTCGATGAACCAGTTTGATCTTCAGATGATGACAAATCTGTGACATGAATAATAAATTCCTCATCCTATCATCTTGCAAATTATCCACTATCCACATTTCGTTTCTAATATTTTTTACATGTTTGATGTAATTTTACCAATTATCAACTGTTACAGTGCTATATGCTCTTCGAATCTATTATTCATTTTTATACAGTTTTTAACTTGTGCCTATACCATTTCAATGGGATTTAACTCGCAGTACTAAGGCGGTAATCCTAACCTTTTTTCTTTTGCAAGTTCGTCAATCCTGCTTTTATCATACTGCGGTTTGATTTGTGACACGCAAAACAGCAAGTCCCTTTTTAGCATATCGTCAGTGGTTGCTATTTGTTTCTCATGGAGCCAATCAATGATATTGTTTCTTTTCTCCATGCTGCCGTTGGAAATTTTTCTAATTTTCTGCAGTGATAGGAAACATTATCGAGAACAATCGCTGACTTCTGTCGTATATTTGGAAGCAATTTCTTAATAAACCAATCACCGTATGTATCTGAATCCATCTCATGGTGAACATCGGCAGTGCTTTTTTTGCAGAGAAATGTATATTCAGTACCAGGAACAAATCCGTTATCATCACCAGCATGAACTAATGCAAAACGAGGTCCCAGCCCTCTGGGGATTTCAAACCAGTACTTAATCCTTAGATAAAAGCTTGTCGACTATTATGAATTGTAGTGTCTGTACAAGTTTTATTTACTGCATGCCCTGTATTCTCCCATGATTCATCAGTATATATTATAGTTCGACCTCAAATAATTAAAGTTACAGAAATGCCAAATAGCAAGAACTAAATTGTACCTTCTTCTCTAAATTTCTTGACCTCTCGTAAGTATTTGTGCCTCCACCGAATAATGTCATCTCGTTCGAGCAGCAGCAAGAATTGTATTTAATGTAGGTGGCATATTCTGTATAAAGAAAACATGCACTTTACGTCGAATAGGTGCTTGTGTGTTCTCATCATATGTTTGTAATCGGTCATTTAGTTGTATGCGTTTCCTTTCCTTGGGGTTTTTTGGACTTGATAACAAACCAGTTTGTTGCTCCTATTTTATGTTATATATTGTACGCTATGAGCAACCCAAGGCTTTACTTGCTTCTTGAAACGGCAGCACTCACATTCATAGTTTTATTAAAATAATTTAAAACATTTGCAACCATACACTTCTCCTTCAGGCTAAATATTTCTCTCTTATGCCGTGTTCTCCCTACAGGCTTCATTAATGCAGTGAAAACTTTAATTAAATATATAGGTTATAAAAATTTTAAAAATGAAAAATATCCATATTACCCTGTGCACGATCGAAAAAGATGGAAGCGTTCTGAAAAGAACGATTTGTACAACTATATATAAGCAAATTAACGTGGAATTTAACTAAAAAATATTTTAAAACTATGACGATAACGATTGACAGCAGTTGACGCTAATAGACAGATAGATAGGCACTTTGCCGATGCCGACATATGTAAATAAGTTGCAACATAGCAATCGGAAGTGAAGATAGCGTTAATGACAGCGACTAAGGATAGTAAGAGATAAAAGTTGCTATTATATCCCATACACGGAGGTTAAGACGATCTACAAAAGTCTATATTATATTTAGGAGGTCGTGCTGTTTAGTATTTAGTTAACAAATTTATGTCATAGGGGGGCGGGAGCAACAAGCTAGAGAAAGTTGTTCATTTGATTTACGAGAAGCGAGTAAGTTTCAAATTAACACCTGTACACCAAATACGCAAGAATATATTTACTTCCAGTTCTTTTGCAGCAGCAGCGTACCTGACTAAGGATTCCACAGTGGTATCGATCTTAGCGTTAAAAGCCTGTTCGTTAAAAAACACCGCCCAATTTATAATTGAAAACACTATACAATGAATCTCATTTTCCAACTGACAACATCAAAAATTCCAATCGCGAAAATCTATACAGACCCCTTAGCGTTCTAAGGCGTTCGATTTATTATTGAACGTTTATCAAAGGAAATATTATTATAACTTGAATAACTTCCTGAACGTCTACGTCAATTTCTTCTTACTCCGACACGATTCATTAGCGTTAAAAATTCATCGCGGAACCGTAGAAACACCAAGGGCGAAAGTAATACTGCAGAATACAGCGGGGAATACTTTTCATTGGAGTATAGGGTTTCCTGATTGAAATATGAAAATTTCTTATTTCCTGCGTGAATTGAATTATGCATATATTATTTTGCGGTGGTAAAATGATAGAAACTATTCCCTCCCTTTCGTAATACGAGTCGTAAAAAACATCGAACTTGTTTTTGTAAAGTAGACATGGGCAACGTGACCATTTCTCAAAATTATTATTCAATTAAACAGACATACTGTAAAGGGGGTGGACACATTCTGCACAGCAAAGTACTTGCTTTCGTAATCTCACCTCTAAACTGTACATCAACATAAAAGATATTTGTTTGGGGAATAGATACCTAAACCAGATGGGCAAGTAAAAGCAAACATTCTTGGACGAAGATAGACATATCACAATATAAGTTTGGACAGTGAAATGTACCATTTGCCGATATCGAGAAAGTGAAACTTTGAAGGGCTGTGTTCGCCCAGGGCATTTACCAATCCAGTAGGTGATCATCAAATGCAGTTATGAAATGGAGAAAAACAGCAACAGGAACATCGAGCGAACTCAATCGCCGAAGAAAATTCACGATTTCGGCAAACTGGGTCAAACGCTCCCTTCAATAAAGGAACTTACACAGCCTCGTAGCAGCCCGTAAACCATTGTAGGGTCGGAGCAACTGAGAGAGAAGGCTGCAATGGCCACGAAAACGTCGGGACTGGACGATTAAACAACGGGACAATGTTTTGAGAACCAACGAATCAAAATTTCAATTGTTCGGTCAAAGAGGTTTTTGTCAGGCGAAACGAAAAAATGTTACCCGAAGCCATTATAGATATCCTTAATAAAGCACGGTGGTGACTCAGTTACAATTGGGGCTGCTTTTTCGAATTGAAGAAATAATGCGAAATGAGGTTCTAGAAACAAGTCCTATTTCTTTTGGTGTGCGATTACTTGGTAAAAACTTTGTGTTTGTGCAAGACAATGATCCGAAATATACAAAAATTATTTAAATAAACAACCCAACAACAGTCCCGATCTCAATCCTATGGAGTTACTGTGAGACGAACTTTATAGAAGGGTCGGAATTACACGTCCAACTTCCAAGGAACACCTATGGAATATTCTTCAGGAACAGTGAACCAATATCCAACGGGATACTATGAGAAAATTAATCGCAAGAATGCCACGAGTTATCGATGATACATTTTATTAGAATTTTTTTTCATTTCAAATTATCGCTTATTTTAAAAGTTTTTGAACGCTTCCCGCTTGGCCAAACTTCCATGAGCGTCAGTTTATCTTTCAAAACGATTATTTCTAATGAATTTTAAATAATTTGAATTTTAGTTCTCCTTTATGTCAATTAGATACAAGCTGGGTCCATTCTGACTGACAATTATCTGACAATTAATAAATTAGAGAAAGAAAGAAAGAGAAAGAAATTGCAATCTTTTAGAACATCAAAACCTTGATAGATGTACTGCAAATATAATTTGGAAATATTACTATCACAATGAATACGTACAGATAATTTTAATGAATAAATTAAACTGTCAAATACCTTAACTACCCTTTGTATGTGTGTGTGTTTTTTGTCGTATACCGCCGCCACTCGTTCAAACTCCTTCAAATCATTCTTTCTTTCTAATTCCTTTTCCAATCACCATTGTCTTGGCACTCGCTATTCCACTATCCTATCTATACGGCTGACAACTTTAATTTTTATATTTATTTTTTTTTTCAATCCGTTGCTACCGCAACCACCTCACATGTTTCCATCACAACACCAACCTTCTATATGGTATCCACTCTACCGCGATGTAAATACCACGTGGTTTTCGTACTGCAACATCCACGAACGGTCGTCCTATTTGGTTCTTAGCATTCTATGGTAGCAACTTGGGCTTGATTAACTGCACTGGCGTTTCATCCTGCTTCGGTAAATCCGTGGTGTAATGTATGAAAACTCCAATCCCCTCTTTTGTGTTGTGCAATGTAATGTGTGATATTTCTATGCTAATTTACAATATATAAAAGAATTAAAGTTTTCTTGGATATAGTAACATTTTTAAACGTATCAATTGTCATATTACTATTATTGCCTACAGAACAGAGCTCGTCTTTATCGGCTGAGTCTCGGAGATTAATGTAAACTCTGATATTAATTCAAATAACAATCGTAAAAAGTAGTTTAGCGTTATCGTGCGCTGCATACGAATCTAATACGCTAACAACGACTTTTGGGATTACCGCAAGACGCTGTAACAGATCATAGCAGTATGTTATACATATTATAACAACTTTCTCTGCAAAATATCAGCTTGGATGTGCGACACAAAAATAACATCATACATCATCACGCGTGAACACGAGAAAACTTTGCTTGCACAACGTCAGATCATATCTTTCACGTCCTCCTTCCCATTTCATCGAGAGAACACCTCAATTCTTGTCGAGCATCTTATCTGTATACATGAGCCTCCTCCTCTCATTCCTCAACGTCCTCCCGCCGCCAGTTTTATAAATATTTATATAGGGGTAGCGAAACATACCGCCCCAATTTCGCGATGTCGATCTTGTACCTTGTAGAGTGTAGTTTGCTATTCCTGACCCGGACATCTGCAGATGGCAGAAGCTCTTTTTGCTGCCTCGAGATACGCGAGAGATTGGAGTGTAGTTTTCTCTTTTTTCTTTGCGTTGCCCCTTTTTTTCGCATCTTCGGTTTTGTATTGGTGTTCTACTTGAGAGTTTGTTCCTTCAATCGTGGAGCATATCCCGAGGCGGTTCGATTCTTTGTAGCTGTCGATTCTTCCCCATCTGAGCAGAAGATCTCTCGAAGTAATGAAACTTTATTTTTGTATGTACATTTTTATATATTTAAGAGGTTGGATGCATAGTCCATATCCAGAGCAGTCTAAAGTTTTTCCTTTAATTTCCCTAAACATTTTTGGAGGGTTTTTTTTCAAATATAACTGATGGTATCACACACTGAAAAAAGTTTTGAAGTGATTTTACATACTCATGGTTGTGGAGCTATGACCAACAATATTCCTGTAAAATTTCACATGGTGTTTATAATTTTACAAACAATTTGTAAAATCACATATAACACGTGACGTTGTTAGTTGAAGAGATATTTAAAATCGCAATGAATAATTACATAACCGGTGAGCATGTTTACTGGCCTAGCTGTAAATTTTAGTTGTAAAAATACAGATAAAATTTACACAGAAGTAGTATTTTTACATAATGTCTTTACTTGAATGTAATATACAAGGTTAGGGCAAAGTTTAGGTTCGCCCAATTTATCTTTGATACTTCAATCCAAAGACAACTCATCGTTCCGTAACTTTTGTCTAATTCTATAGCTCCTAATAAATAAATCAAAGTCATAATATGCTTACAATTTTATTACGAACAGTAAAACAAACCAAACAATTTGAAAATTAAAATATATGAAATTATTTCACGAAGTTTAAAAAAATAATTTATTTCTGGAAATAGATATGAAATATTAGTTGGCGCCGTTGATATTTCAAAAATTTAATCTTTTAATTTATTTACTAATGAAATAATTCTTTTTTTTTGAATTATTTTGTTTTTTGGATCTGCTGCCGTTATCTGGATGAATTTTTAAAGAATATCGTTGTAGCATTTCTAGCACTGTGGAAACTTTCTTAGAATATCCTAACTTAAATATAAAATAATACGCAAAAGCAATTTTGACCGCGTACAAACTTGAATTTGTTTGTGTGGCCTTTTCCTGTTCCGTATATATGCGAAATCGCTGTTCTGTTGCTTTTACTGAAAGTTTATAAGTTAGCACATATTTACTTAATATTTTAATACTTACTGATTTCCAAAATACACGATGAGTAGGTTTTAACGTAGGTTGTTAAATTTTTATCGTCTGGTTCCTATGAAATAGATAAATAATATTTTAAATATACTGATAACCACAGTATACAGCGGACTCCGCAGAGACATACAAATTTAGGGATGTTTATTGTGAAGACTCCTCTAAAATTTGTACTGACTTGGCATGTTTAACTTTTCTGTGATGCTTCTGAATATGTGCTGTTGACGTAGAGATACCTTATTAAATTCTACTACACATCTACATGTTTCATTAAAGAAGCACATTAATGTAGTACCATTTTTAACGTGGTTGTAGACATGACAATAAAATCTTTTTGTATCTTTAGTTTTGTAAAAGCATTCCGTAACATTACAAGAATTAATATTATGTGACAACAATGTTTTCAATTGTCTCGCCTGGTGTGTAACGATGAAAACGTTGATGATATTTTGGCAATGATTTAAATTTAATATCACACAATGAGCAATTGAACATGTCGATGAATACAATAATGAAAATATAATGTACAAAATTACCTACCTTTTCTCATATTTCAATGAATTGCAAGAAACAGCAAAGAAACACATATATATTTCGACACTGCCTGGGATTATGAGTCACTGAGAGTGGAACAACCAGTGAATACTTGCAACTATCTTGATGCATTCTTACTAGACGAGGCAAACTAGAAAGTTGTGATTTTACATTCCTATTGTAAATTTGTCAATATGTGCAGTGATAATAATAAATTTATTAAAAATATAGTACCAATAAAGTATTTATTTTACATTTTCTGAGGTATTATTCCCAATTACAGGTATTTTTGGAAGTTACCTGTAATTTTGTTACACCGAAGAAGTAAACGAAAAAATGCATATTGAACTCTGTAAAATTTACATAATGGTTGAAGTAAAGTCTTTGTAATTTTACCAGGACTTTTTTCAGTGCATCATCTCTCGGCTATTTTCCTAACTGCTAAAATTTGTATTTAAAATAATAAATAAGGAATATGATAAGAAACATATCATTATAAAAATATTTTAAAAAATTCTAACCAACCATAACTCTCAAAATGATGACACCAATCTGTAATACAAGTTTTACATGTCAGTCTTCAATGGAGCTGCAAATATCTAGGATTAATTCTTGTCTTCATTATTAACATGTTCAAAAGCATTCTCAATTAATAACTTTAACTGATCAATATTAGTATTTTCTCTGAGAATATTTGAGCTTCCTATGAAAATGAAAAATTCTCACTAATCATCCTGAATTTATCTTACGTTCACAATAGTCATTTCAGGGTAAATATCAGGTAATCAAATAATTTGTGCGGTTTTTGTATAGAGTGCCATGAATATTTTTTAAGTTGTTGATTGATAGGAGTTGTTTGTTTTCTGCTACCTAATTTAGTATGAAACCGTCTTTTATCTGATACATACACACTTTGTGTTTTTTGTTTAATTCCTAGTTTTATATAACTGAAAATTGCAACGAATAAAACTTTAATTCGAGGTTGTTTACTCTATGAGGACAAACTTGGCTCCAAAGCTGCAGTGGCGGCGCGAAAAATATGTACCGCATTCGGAGATGATGCCGTAAGTGATCGAACAGCATAGAAGTGGTTCAAAAAAATTTCTTCGGGAGATCTCAGCTTGACCGATGAAGCAAACTCTAGGAGACCTAAGATCAACGAGGATATTCAGCAGATTGTGGAGGAAAATTCCAGTAGAGCGTGTCTAGAGCTTGCAGAAAGGTTCAATTTGCGTAATGAAACCATTCGTTTGCACCGTCATCAGCTAGGAGAAGTTAACCAAATGGCTCCTACGTGAATTGTCAAATGATAACAAATTAAGCCGTGTCGCCATCTGTTCGACAAACATTTCACGCAACGATAATGAACTAATTCTTGATCGGTTGTTAACCTGCGACGGAAAGTGGATATTCTACTCAAATTCTAAGCTTTCGTATCATTGGTTATCGCCTTCTGATTCGATACCACCTACTCCCAAAGCTTTCTTGCACCCATTCTGTGTTTGGTGGACAACAAAAGCAATTGTCCATTATAAGTTTTTGGAAAGGGGTCAAATCATCACTGCGAACTTGTATTAGGAACAATTTCAGCGAGTACAAGCAGCACTCGTCCAAAAAAAAATATCCTTCTTTGATCAATCAGAAGAAAGTGGTATTCTTACAGGATAACGTCAGGCCGTATACGGCTAGAGTGACCCGGGAAAAAACTTTTGAATTTGGCTGGGAAACGTTACCGCATATTCCCCTGACATTTCACCATGTGATTACCACCTTTTTTGTCTCCTGACACTGTATGAAGCATAGCAAGTTCAAAACTCGAGTTGGTGTAATAAACGCAGTCCGTCAGTTTCTTGAATCAAAACCCATAGAGCTCTACAATACCGGCATACAAAGTTGGTTTCACGTTGGCAAAAGATCACTAAGTGTGATGGTAATTACTTCGATGAATAATAGTGTATTATTGTTTCTTAATAAATATTTATATTTTACCATCAAAACACGCACGAGCATATTTGGTTACCCGATATCTTCAACTACAACATCTATGCATTACATCAATATCTCATGTCGTCCTTTGTAGCGTAACCGCAGGCGAGCCTCTCGGGGATAACTGAACACGACCCTAATGTGATATTCATAACAGTATAATTTTCACGAACTCCGGACATTAATAGGAATTATTGGATCACCATCAGAAATTGAGCGAAGCCAGATATTCGCTATTGCTACCGATATTAATCAGTGACCCGGAAACATCGGTTAGAATTTAATAGTATTTCAAGGGGGTAAAGAAAGATTCGATTAGGTCAATTATAAAGTAACTGCATACACTGTGTCCGTCGAGTAACGAAACGCTAGAGGCGTTAACAATATCCCACTACAGCTTTGGATAATTTGAATCCGGGATGCCTTCGTTACTTTTACAATGTCTTGTGATTTTTCCTGTATTACCAATACTTTCCGCTAGTGCCGCTGTGTTACTAGTCGTGCACTGAACTAAGATTTCTTATTTAGAACAGTTAATTTTATCACTTAAACGGCAGGCATACATTTTTTCGTATCACAATCGAATTGACAGTATTCGATTGTCTTCAAGCAAAAAAAATTACCGCGCATTTGACTATATGAAATCGCAAAAAGAAAGCGAGATTTTAATCATTTTCTTGAACTGTGGGAAAAATATTAAAGTTGAGCGAAAATCTAGGAAATTTGAAGTACAATCCAGGAACTTTGGAGGAGCGTGGAGACCGAACCAGAGGGTATAGGCAGTTGAAATTTTCAGGGTGTACTGATACTCGATTCGGCTGTCCACAAGTGTCGCAAAAAAATTAAAGTTTAACGACAATATAAGAAATTTGAAGTACAATCAAAGCTCGGATTTATGCGTTATGATATAGGATATCAAACTTCTTAAATTTAACATTTGAAAATTATTTTCATATATACAGGCTGTTTCATATCACCAGCGTCAGCCTAACATACGTCAAAATTGAATACAAGGCGAGTCAAAACTCAAATACATTAATTTCTCAATTATTTTAAATGGATCAGCCTGTATTTTATATCATAAAAAGAAAGAATAGTTTAGGTACTTTCATTTTTATTAGCACTCTGTATCTAAAGTCATTAATTTCTAACATATTTTAAAATATTTTTGAAAAGTGAGATTTTTTAAAATTATTTTAATATAACAATTTCGTCATGAAAAAATCACAGATTAATATTTAATACAACTACAAAATACAAATATTTATAACTTACACGAATCATTAACATTTAATTAATTAGCGCAACTGCCTACAATGTAGTTCTATAATAAATGTTCAAAATATCCACCCGAACTATCAATACAACATTGCAGCCGTTCTTCAAGCGATCGGCTTAATTACTCTATCAATTGTGATTTTGTAACCAGCCAAACACCTTCTTTGTTAACATCTCTAAATAATGCCTCTCTTTCTCTGTCTAATATGGCACAAACATAAATCAGATTGTCAACAGTTCGAACTCCCAAACCACACTTACACTCATCGCAGCCTAGTATTTTATACTTGTAGAAATAACTTTTAATTTTTAAATACGGTAATATAATTTTTAGCCTTAGTCTAACAAAAAATTCTTTTGTTATTTTGCCTTTACTAGTATTTGTCCATTCAATCTGCCACTTCTTCACACCATCTTTTTCCAGTTCTCTAATCATTAGGCGTTTTCTTACTCTGTATTCCTGAACATTACCTACCCTAACTACTTCACCAACATTTAATTTCTGATAGATGTTTGATATCTCTTTTAATTTCAAAATTATAGAGTTATTACCGGAAAATAGACATGATACATCGTACGATAGAGTCCTAAATCCTTTTAATCAAAGATATTCATTAGCCTCTGTACTCTTTCAAATATTCTCTGGTTTGCTTTCTACTGTAAAGCATTTTTCCATATTGGTATGATAGAATAGGTACAACTGCGCCTTTATAAATAGTACTCAAGGCCTCTTGCCTGATTCCCCACTTAATTTCTACAAATCTTGCCAAAATGTTGATGAGTTAATGCACTCATTTTTCAATTATATACTTCACATGTTCGTCAAATTTAAATTTGCTGTCTATACATATACCCAGATATTTTATATTGTTAACATGCCCACAAGACATCATAATTTAGAAATATATTTAACTCTTTACTCATTAAAGATCGCTTTCGTGTCTATAACATTACTTGAGATTTTGCTTCATTAAATTACATCTTGTTACTCTCTGCCCAAAGCATCACCTTCTGCATTTCTATATATTGGCAATGTTCTCAACCGCTAACACTGATTTCCCCTTTCGTTAATATTACTACATCATCAGCAAAAGCAATTGCCTTTGTTTGATTTGTAAAACCTGAATTAAGCAAGGAATCGTACTGAATATTCCATAATCCCGGACTTCTACTCCATTAACTTGTAAGATTGCTAGCCTTTCAGTGAAGTAGTGTTTAGAAAGATTGTATAAGCTTTTTGAACAATTAAGGTCCTTTACGACCTTAATGATAGCTGGCCACCAAGCGGCGTTGAAGGCTCCTTTTAGATCAAGACTTATCATAGTAACCACCTTCTTTTCTTCAAAACTCTTGTCTATAAAAAAATTTAAATCCATAATTGCATGAATTGTACTTTAGTAAATCCAAATTTCTTTTTATTCAACATATTGTTAGAAAACAAAAATTTCATAATTCTATTAATCACCCTGTATGTATAACCAACTCCCTCTCTCTCTTTCTATAAAGAACAACACTTGTTCGCGGTGGAATTATGGGCCGAACGCAGACAGGTCATCATCATTATCTATAACGATTTTCTGGCCGTTGAGTAATGCTAGATGAAACGAAATACTGAACCATTAACCGACACAAATGTATCATTAAATTCTTGTCGAAATGCCCTCAGACTCTATTCTATATAACTTCGATTTCCTTTTTTTCTTTTTGGGATTCAGACCACGTTGTGGAGGATCTGGTCTCTCTCAATCGTCCAGTTCGCGTTACGAACATTCTAGCATTGTTCAGTGTCATATATGTGATGAAAATATTTATATGGAAAATGAAAGTGTCTCTGTTATTCCTGTAATGAATTCTACGAGTCGTATTATTAATCTTCATTAGTTTATAATCATATTATATGTATACTGGCAGATCACATTGTTCGTTGCACATGCAGTGAGTATATGAAGGTAAAGGATGAAGTTAATTTACAGGTGGCACCCTCTTGAACTGACCCCTTCTCCAAATTCTGGGGATCATTTCTATATATAAAGATTTTCAACTGACATAACTTTCACCCCAATCCCGCGAACATAAGTGACACCTCCTGAAAATCGGAACTTTGAATAACCGAAATTCTAGTAGAACCAAGCTTATAAAAATCAGTTTCTTAAATAAAATAATTAAATTATTTTATTTAAAACAAGTTTGAGTAGAAAGTATGCAAGATTTTGCTTTCTCAATTTAAATACTTGTTGGATAGGGTCAATTCCAACAAAAATCTTTACTTATTTCAAATACATCATATATTCAAAAAATACAAAATAGGATACGGTGGCTTAAAATAGTAAAAAATAAAAAATACCCTTACCACCTCGATGAATGAAGAACTCCTGGATACGTATTTCGGCAACTAAGTTGCCATC